>CABEEJ010001382.1:58955-74413 GCA_901482245.1 Timema douglasi
ATAAAATCCAGAGTGAACTATAGGAGAATATTATAAGTAACATATTATTACCTATTTCAACCATATTTACTACTAATTACTGGGTAAAAATGAATAAAAAAATACAAATTAAAGGTGATGTAACCACATTTGCTTAGAGGGAATTTGGGAAACAATTTAGGAAAACGTGTCTCAATATTCCCGGCCAGGACTAGAACCCTGTTTCATCCATCACTGAAAATGGACAATATAAGATTTTATTTTGTCCGCATGAGCACTGAAGCAGTGTAATATACATTATTTACCGTATTTCCTAGAATTATTAATTTTACTTTGTAATTTTGTTTAATATAAGATATTAAATATTTTATTTTGTGAAAGGTTCGAGCAGATATCACACTGGTATATAATATATTTTTAGCTCGGGGCTATCTTTTTAAGTCCAATCAATAATGTTTTTACCACATTGAGATTATCAACAACTCTCAGACCCGCCCCAGTGGCGTAGTTAGCTAACGCGCTAGTTTACTGCTTAGCTCGACTGGCATGGATGTGGAGATCTAGTTTCTTATATCACTCGGGTGAATCCGGGTAGTTTTTCCTAAGTGGTTTTACATTCTCCCACCACGTAAATCCGGGTTCCCTTCTTCTAACTTCAACCTTTCCGATTCCTAACCTATTAGAATAATTAATACTTAGGTGTATTACCAAAGCGGGTAGTAAGACGCGATGCTAAAAAAAACCAACAAAAAAAACCTACCCTTAAAAATTGCTTTAAACTCTCTTTTCTTGTCCTATTGATTTAAGATTGACTATATGAAGGTTACCTACGAAAAAGTGACGTTTTCCTGGCACTCAAACATATTAATAAATAGTTAGTTCTGTGTGTGCTGACTGGCCGCGAATGTCCGTGTATAGATTAAAATAGTTAAATGGCGCTTGTCTAAAAGGAGGGCTGGAACACATTATTCACTTCATCAAGTCATGCACTAGCAAAATATTGACAGTTTATAATGCAGTTAACATTCATATATCTCCTAAATATTTATAATTTACAGTAAGCCAACAGTTATTACTCCTTCCAAGTTAATTTCAAGAACAAATAAATGATGTATTTTGTAGGCTGCATTACTACTTATATGTTATAATCTCATACTCCTCAATTAATTATTGGTTACCTTATTATTATTAATATTATTATTATTGCTTTCTAAACCAAGAATACTACAAGAGCATGATTTACAGATTTATTTAACGTACAGATAGTGCAACAGCTTAGATCAATCGATAGCATGTTTTTATACTGATTCAGGGACACTAGGTTCGATTCCTGACACCATGGAACTTTTATTTTTAGTGAAAAATTTATTTTTCTTATAACATGATAAGCTGATGGACGGGGATGTTGATTCGTTTCAAGTTTTAAGATAGTAACAAAGTAGTGTGCTGATTTTATCACTCGGTTCAGAAAATGCACGTCAGAAACCTCAAATAAATTTATAAAATGAAACCTTAGAATGCCACTTGGGTCTATAAGTGAGATCAGTTATAACTTATTTAACAAAATAAGAAAACTTGGGATGTAATAACTTATATTAAATATAACCTTTGCTTTAACTAGGAACCAAAATAATTAGAAAACATACTTTTATAAATATATCTATGACTTAATAATCTGAGTTGTTTGGCTAGTTTTCATTCCTTGCGCCCTTTAATGTATGCATTGTTAAGGATCAAGTGTGCACTTGTTGCAGGTTTTTGGGATTTCGAGCCTAGGCTCACCATCCTCTTCTCGTTTATGAACGTTGTCGGCAGTCGGCATTCATGAGTAAAAGTACCGAGTGAGAGTAGTATATAAATATTTCGAAAAGTATTATTTGCATATAAATAAAATAATTTTTACAGTATAAAACATTTGTTTTAAAAATTCCCTTTATTCAGTGTTTTCCCAAGCTTTTTAAAATTCCGTTTATGAGACTATTTGTTAAAAAAAAACTTAAGATATAAAATATTTTAATACAATAATATGCATATATGTGTTTATATATATATTTGAAACTCTCACGGTAAAAGCCTTTAAAAATGCCCTGCATAATTTGGAAAAAATAATAATAAAACGTATACCCACTTTTTTAATGACTCACAAATTCCATTATTCGTCTTTTTCCAAAATTGATACCAACCCATTTCATGTGGGCATGTTATCACTTAACTGTAACCCAAGTTTTGGCTTGATATGTCTAATCGTTCAAAGGTTTAGATATGGGGAAAGGGTCTAGTTGTTCAATAGGTTATAACCGATCTCAACTAGAGAGGCACATAGCATACTAAGGTTTCATTTTATAAATTTATTTGAGGTATCTAACGTGCATTTTCTGAACCGAGTGATAAAATCAACACACTACTGTGTTACTATCTTAAAACTTGAAACGAATCAACATCCCCGTCCATTAGCATATCAGGTTTTAAGAAAAAACGAATGTTTAACTAAAAATAAAAGTTCCACGGTGTCAGGAATCGAACCTAGTGTCCCTGAATCAGTATAAAAACATACTATCGATTGAGCTAAGCTGTCGCACTATCTGTACGTTAAATAAATCTGTAAATCATGCTCTTGTAGTATTCTTGGTTTAGAAAGCAATAATAATAAGGTAACCAATAATTATTTGAGGAGTATGAGATTATAGCATATAAGTAGTAATGCAGCCTACAAAATACATCATTTATTTGTTCTTGAAATTAACTTGGAAGGAGTAAGAACTGTTGGCTTACTGTAAATTATAAATGTTTAGAAGATATATGAATGTTAACTGCATTATAAACTGTCAATATTTTGCTAGTGCATGACTTGATGAAGTGACTAATGTGTTCCAACCCTCCTTTTAGACAAGCGTCATTTAACTATTGTAATCTATACGTGGACATTCGCGGCCAGCCAGCACACACAGAACTAACTATTTATTAATATGTTTGAGTGACAGGAAAACGTCACTTTTTCGTAGGTAACCTTCATATAGTCAATCTTAAATCAATAGGACAAGGAAAGAGTGTTTAAAGCAATTTTTAAGGGTAGTATTTTTTGGTTGGTTTTTTTAGCATCGCGTCTTACTACCCGTTTTGGTAATTCACCTAAGTATTAATTATTCTAATGGGTTAGGAATTGGAAAGGTTGAAGTTAGAAGAAGGGAACCCGGATTTACGTGGTGGGAGAATGTAAAACCACTTAGGAAAAAGTACCCGGGTTCACCCGAGTGATATTAGAAACTCGATCTCCACATCCATGCCAGTCGAGCTAATCAGTAAACTAGCGCGTTAGCTAACTACGCCACTGGGGCGGGTCTGAGAGTTGTTGATAATCTCAATGTGGTAAAAACATTATTGATATGGACTTAAAAAGATAGCCCCGAGCTAAAAATATATTATATACCAGTGTGATATCTGCTCGAACCTTTCACAAAATAAAATATTTAATATCTTATATTAAACAAAATTACAAAGTAAAATTAATAATTCTAGGAAATACGGTAAATAATGTATATTACACTGCTTCAGTGCTCATGCGGACAAAATAAAATCTTATATTGTCCATTTTCAGTGATGGATGAAACAGGGTTCTAGTCCTGGCCGGGAATATTGAGACACGTTTTCCTAAATTGTTTCCCAAATTCCCTCTAAGCAAATGTGGTTACATCACCTTTAATTTGTATTTCTTTATTCATTTTTACCCAGTAATTAGTAGTAAATATGGTTGAAATAGGTAATAATATGTTACTTATAATATTCTCCTATAGTTCACTCTGGATTTTATTAGCCCCTTCACAGAAGAAAGAAATTTCACTTTCTGGCTGATCCACAAAATCTATTATAGCTATATTATAGCCTGTCAGTATTTCCAGGGACTCACAATAAAACACCTGATTAAACTAATGTTAAAACCTGCCTGTATATAAAAACTGCGTAAGCCTAGTTTAAAAAAATTACACTACTATCGCTTATTTGGTTATAAATATCCTAGATAAAATATACACAACATCCATCCTAAACTTTAACAGGGATTTGAACCCCAAAACCTAGGTCTATCATACTACTATTTTCCCGGTTGTTACACTACAAGTAGAATTAACTATGGAATCAGTTGTTGACAGATATCCGGCTGGTCCCTCACCGAGACTCACAACACAAAACATGATTAAACCATGCTAAAACTTGCTTGAATAGATATTCTAAAAAAAAACTACATTTAAGGCAGTTAAGTGGTACCATAGATATATACAAATATGCGGCTGGCACTTCACTGGGACTTACACCAATACACCCAGTTTTATTATTATTATTATTATTATTATTATTATTAAACAACACCGCGTCTTACTACCCGTTCGGGTTATACGCACTTGTGCCAATGTGTAATGGTAGAGTGATTGTGAGATGAAATGGAGGACCTACAGTTTAACAGTTTAAAAAAATGACACTGCCATCTCTTATGTGGTTATAAATATCCTAGATAAAATATACACAACATCCATCCGAAACTTTAACAGGGATTCGAACCCCAAAACCTAGGTCATAAAATATTACTATTTTCCCGGTTGATATCCTACAAGATAGAATTAACTACGGAATCAGTTGTTGACAAATATCCGTCTGGTCCTTCACCGAGACCGTCCGGCCAAATCTTTAAAAGAAAATCAAACCCTGACTGTATGTATGTGAAATCCTCACTAAGGAGGCATCATGATGAATAGAAATAAATGCACCGCAATAGGTTGTGAAATTCCAGATATCCTTGGCTATACACAGATATTCTTAAATATAGTACAGAGCTACAATATATTTTTACTTGAATATATTTATATTCCAAACCTTTAAAAAAGCAGAGATATTATGTAAAGTGGTTTCTTTGTCTCGTAAAGCCAAGCAATATTTATCCTTGCTTTTCAATTATCATTTAAACCTGCTCACTCTGATTTTGTATTATTACTTGCCTACGACATGGCCAGTTTTATTGTTTGGATTTCCAGAATTGATTTAGTAAAAAACAGATTTGACGAAAATTATCACAGTTAACATTATACTTTAAATTTATTATAAAATGATAATAATCAACGCAAATCTTAATAAACAACACCTTTTCTTAGTCAAAGTATTAATTATTAAAGCATTTTACTAATAGTTATATTAGAGCCGCTATGGTAACATTAAATAAAGTATGGAATTTAACTATATACACAGTCATAATAACTTTGAAGAAACAAATAAATTCACTTTTATAACTAAAATATGTCCAATGGATGAGATTTTATCAATATTTTTTTTTTGTCCACCCGGAAATAATATAAAATATTTTAAATTAGGATTGGGACCCTTAAATTACAGAATTTTTTTTAAACTCAGCTTCTTACAAATAAAGTAAAAATCTTTTAGAGTTAATCTGTTATTTAAGTTACATGCGTGGAATATAATAATTAATCATTAATAAATTTATAATTGGCTATAAAGAGTAATGAAGATTTTGGAAAAGGGGAGATTTGCTTGATGTTACCATGTAATACCAACCAATGTTGGCAACAGTGCCCAAATAACGTTTGACGTGGTTAAACTTTTAATAGCTAAAAAAAATACCAGCCCGTATGTTAATGAGAGCATACATAATTAATTAACTTAGTATGTAAATATTAGTTATTGATTTTATCATTATCAGAACAATAAAGTAAAATTAATGTATTAAATCTAACCATTCGGGCATCGCTAAAAGACATAACCCCTTCCCCAAAACTCCTTCCCAACAGTCAAGAAATAATTTAACGACTTAAGGCCTTCTCTAACTTAGGTGTTGGGTGTAGCTAGGCAAACTATTCTGCAGTCATGTGTGGAGGAATATCATACCTCGCGGGCTCAGTGAATTATTAGTTGCTACCTTTCAATTTCGACGGAGTGTACGTGTGTAGAATACTCAACGCAAGGGTTGGTTAAATCCTTAACAGTTCCACCGTCAGTTGTAAAGCCTATGCAGCACTGAAGTGGCGTATTAGGGAAATGAGGAGTGAGGTGGTTTCCCGTTGCTTTCTTCACTGAGCCACAAGATACTCTTACACGTCAGTCTGCCAATCCCACCAAGATGCGTACACCAAATGACTCTATAAGTAACACCTTCACTCCCACCCTTCCATTACAGTGAACGTGTTATATTACATTACAGTGGGTTTTTTTTAGCACCGCGTCTTACTAACCGTTCGGGTTATACGCTTATATACTAATACGCTAATGGTCTTTGGGATTAGAAAGTTTATATTAATAGGAAGTTTACCCGCATTTATGCAGAGAGAGAGTGGAAAACCATTTTAGAAAAACCACCCTCAGTACATCTAACCAAAATTCGATTTCCCCGTCATCGGTAATCTAACCTACTTCAAGAGTAGCACGTTAGACCAGGTGACTACCGAAGCGGGTTATATTGAATGTTATTACTTATCTCGTCCACAATTTTGCCACTTTCATATTTGTCATAGCCATGCATCTTATATATGTTTTGTAAGAAATATCGCCATTATCAACTTAAATTTATCTAAGTGTTAAAATATGTGAACGTACGATATTAGAGTAAGCCTATACAGGTCCAAAGTTGACTTCAGTCAACTCCCAAAAGGGTTTGCGTTTGGTTCAAATAAGTAACTAATGAGTTGGAGCTCAATTCTATTTGTTCTCAAATGGGTTTGAGTTAAAGCCAATATATCCCAAATGGACTTAAGTTAACAATCAATAGATCACAAATGGGTTGTTTTAATACATCAATCGTAAGTAAAACTAAGTATAAAAGAGGTTTTCAGAATGTCCACTATGGATTAGAATCTAACCACAAATGGAATTTATAAAAATCAGGATATTCCCTAAATCCGTGGTTTTCAACATTTTGTATTAGTTTCCGCATTTTACCCCCGAAATGAAATAATCCGCCTAGATAATAATCGCATACAGCTACGGGGGCTTAGGAGGGAGAAAAAGAAAGGGCATTGCCGGATCATATGTTATTAAATCCGGGTCTCCTTGAGCTAATCATAAATATGGCCCCTGTTATTCGGGATTTATAATAAAATTATATACAGCTTTAAAATTGTACGTACCCATTACGATGTCTTTACGTATCCCAGGTTGAATATCAGTGCCCTAGAGCGTCCGTTCGTCGTGGAGTGCAATGGGTTAGTATTCAACTTTCCACTGTTTGCAAAAGATCTGACCTAATTATCGCCGAAGGTGTACTGGGCACTGTTTTTGGCACCAGGCTACCAACATTTACCTATCAAGGTGGATTGGGCAATGCTAGCCTAACCTAACCAAACTGAAGTCTGCCGGCGACCCATTGTATTAATCTCTGATTAATGTTATATTATGAAGTGTCCAATCCATCTGCTTACGATTCATTCTAGTCTAGTAGATAGTACCCAATTCACCTTTTTACAATACCTTCCAGTCTAATCGACGTTGCACAATCCCACAATCTCTCAGATACAAAGTGCCTAATCTATTATCACTCTTAATTATATATTATATCAGCCAAGTTTCAAATTAGCCATATTTTTGAAAATAAATCTAGCGGTCAGTATTCCATATAGTTCGAGAGTTTATTATAGTATTTATTAGAACTATCCAACTTAAAATAGTTGTGATTACCATAATTGTTTTGAGTAATCAGTAAAGTATTGATTTGAATAATTTATTAAATCAATCACTGGACGGTATTGAAACTAAATAATCCTTAAAATTTAAAATTTATGATATTACTATCATGTATATAATGAGTGAAATAAATAATAAATATTTTATATTATAGGCATATACATTTAAAAAACTTTTAATTATATTTTAATTTATTTTGACATTTGTTTGGTTTTTATATTCAACGCCTCTTACTATTCATCCAGACTATCCGTATTTAATAACACTTGTGGGGTAGGGATGAGTAAGATAAGATATAGAGGATATGTAACATAATTTGCGGGAAGAAAGAGTGGGAAGCCCATTAGGTAAAAACAGCCTCAGTACGCTCAGCCAGGATTCGAATCCCAAGCTTCGCGTAGGCGAGATAAATTATTTTACGAGCTTTATGACTTTGTCCATGGGTTCACCGATGCGGATATAAATTATTCAAGCTATGTTTTGTTATTCAGTCAATAAAAATAAAATAAAAGTTTTGCATATAATTTGTACACATCCCTTCAGCGTTACCGCGTTACCGCGTTACAGCGTTAAAAATAAAACTCCTATCTAAGCGCTGGTTCCACATTTTATGCCATCTCTTCTAAGCAAAAACAAACTTTTAACGAGAGTTTTAAAAGGAGGAGTTTTAAAGTATTTTCATTTCCGAAATAGCTTAATAAATTATTTCCAAAAGGAATTTTTATTTTAAATAGTTAGCTACCATTTTCCCAAACGATTTTGATCAAAATTTGTACCATACAATTAAAAGCTATAAGTAGTTTAAATTTTTAAATTCTACCCTCATAGATGGGCATGTGGGCTAGGGCGTCAAACGGTTTGCCAGTGATGTAAAAGTAGTGGTGGTGGTGGTGGTGGTGGTGGTGGTGGTGGTGGTGGGGTTAATTACAATCGGGTGAACTGAAGGTGATATTTACTAAGTGATTTCCCATTTCCGCACCATCTAGGTAAACTTAGATAAATTTCCCCTTATTTTTACACTCATTATCCCTACCCGATTAGTGTATATAAATGGATAGCCCGGATGGGTAGTAGTAAGACGAGGTCCACACACACACACACACACACACATAACCATTATAATATTATATTATATCACCAATATTATAGGTAGTATTGTGCGTCTTGCTAAATTATTTTATATCATAATAAGAATTGTACCACATTCCAGGTATATATTAGTTATCAAAGTAAACAAATGAGAAAAAATATAGCTGAAGAAGGTTGGGTTTTTCAGCGACAATGGGAGAATAAGTTTTACTGTCCCACAACAACAATAAAAAAACTTGTATTAATAACAGTTTAAGTAATATGTTAATTTGAACATTGAAAACGTATAATATTTCCACGTATAAAATTATCAATCCTAAATGCTAATATTCTCAGTGCCAAAGTGATTGACTCACTCAAGAGGCTGAGTTTCGAGGATACTTGATGTGGATAGATTACCTCTAAAATGCTTCCTTCCTTATTCCTACCCCATTAGAGTGATTATCATACATGCGTATAACCCGAACAGTTAGTAAGACGTGGTGATAAAAAAACATAAGTAAAGGTAATCAAGTTAATCAAAATACTAAGCAGGTTGAGTAAAATTGTCACTAATTTATTATTAGTGTCTTTAAAACTAACCTTGTGACGAGCTTGTAAAACCCAATGACTATATTTTTTCAAGTTAATATTAAAGCTATTTGAAATCAATAGCTCTTAACTCCTTTTCTGGCGGGCATACTGAGGCTTTAGTTTTCCACTTACACCCTCCACAAAGTGCGGATATACTTCATCTAAGTTCTCCTTCTCTCCTTCATACTCAAATAGTGTAATTAGATGCGTATAACCTGGATGGGTTGTAGGATATGGATTAAAAAAAGGAAAAACAGAATGGTAAAGATGAATTATTACTATTACATTCACCAACGTCCCCATAAATAAGATGTAAAAATAACCGCCACAACTTGGATACATAATGAAGATTAATAGCTAATGAATTCATCACATTCCCATGATTCAAATGGGAAAATAGCAGTCACAACTTGGCTATTGGATAGCCTTTTATATTGTGTATATATATATATATATAGTGGACCTACTTGGGGTAAAGTGCTTGCCTCAGGCAGGACCTGATGTTCATAGTTTCAAACTCAGCATGGTCAATGGAATTTTCATGAAAGATAAAATTCTGCAACACAATATATATTGTGGTATGTAAAATATACTTGAAAGTTGAAAATGCCTTTCCGGCAAAATTGGTAAATCCTTTGGCAGTTTAGTACTAGTGAGGGCGTCAAATTGTTTTAAACTTTACTAGATAATCTCCTTTTCCCTGCTCATCCCCATAGTCGACTTAGTTCAAACAAATGTAACAATGGACCTCTCCTAAAATGCTAAATACCTCTTCATTTATTTGTGAAACTTTATGTCATTTCGTGGTCACAGAATATCCATTCAAAATATCAGTTGTGCTTAGCCTATTTCCAAATGTTTGTAAACTATTGAGCCATGTGTTAAACCTTTAATGGCATTAGCTAATAAAGGATGTTAATGTCGATTCTTCATATTTATCTTGAAAATTTTAACTTGTTCCCAAAGCAGAGAGTATTTAATAGTTTTATTGACGATTGATGCCCTATGAGTTTGAAAAATAATGGGTAAACATGACCTGAATTCATCCCCCTAAGTAAAACTTTTCTCCCAAATGAGATATGATTAATATTTATATCCTGTTCTTCAAAAAATTATTGACTACATCTATTGCATGGCTCAGAGCCATTGTGTACTAATCCTATATTTACAGTATGGCCTATGATGTCGGTTGCATTATTCAATGTCATCCTAATGCAAGTTTTTGTTGTGTGTTCAACGTCAAATACATGCTGCTGTACACTTTACTTCCATGTTCAAGTCAAACATATCTTGGATTTTTTTTTCCTGAAATATGATGTGGAGGATTCTTCTAGTTAGTCTTCCAATTGCCTGCTTTAAAGGATCAATATATTTTATATAACCAGGAGAGCCGAATTTTTAAACTAAAAAGTTAGAAAGTATCATTAACGTATGTCCCAGTGAATTCCTGTGTAAATATATCAAACAAAGTTTATCACAGCCTCTCAGGCTCAGTCAATGAATGAAATACACAAAAGAAGGTCAATATCTGCCTAAGAAGATATGACATTTTCACTAAAACATTTTTCTGTCAATGTATCCAACCCACTTTCATTTTCAAGATACCATTTAGTAATAGTAGTCATTGATTTGTCTGAATACATATGTATGTAAATTAAAGCTTAAATAAATAAGCATATTGAAGGTTACCTGTGTAACTTTATTTGAAAATAAAGCACATTTTAATTTACTAATACGAATATGAAACAACAAACAAAACTATGAAAACAGATCACTGTGATATAAATACATACATACCAGAGGAATTGTATTAATATCAATTTTCCTATTAATCGACTGTGAGTTGTCACGTATCCATATTTACCTAACCAAGATTAAGTTCACCCTTGTAAAATTGATAAATGAGGCAGGACAGAGGATTTTTGTCACGGATCGTTATTTAACTAACCGACATTAAGTTCACCCTTTTAAAATAATTTATGAATGAGGCAGGACAGAGGACATTTGACACGTATGCATATTTACCTAACCGATATTAAGTTCACCCTTTTAAAATTGATGAATGAGGCAGGACAAAGGAAATTTGTCACGTATCCATATTTACCTAACCGACATTAAGTTCACCCTTGTAAAATATATTAATGAATGTGTTAGGAAATGGTAAAACAACATTTGTTTGAACCTAAGTTGATGCGATTTCAATAGAGGAAAGTCCCCCCCCCCTTCTTTTTCTCCCAACCTGTCTTAGTACCCATTCAAGAAAACGCACTAGTTAGCTTGGCTAATAGAACAGGGATGGATTATATATAATTTTAGAAGAAATGTACCCAAAATGGTTTGTAAAAATAGTTTGAAACAAGTTATTTAGACCATTTTCAGGACTCCTGGTAGGGATTCGAACCCTTTTATTCCCTTAAAATGTAATCCAGTCAAACACGAGAGTGACGCGTTAGAACATGCAACCAACGATGGAGACTTTGACTTATCGTCAATAGATTTTTTTTTTTTTCATTTAGTTATTAAGACAAACACAAGTACGTTCCTTGCAAATCTCATCTTATATTTCTCCTTACTAATAGTGAAAATGAATATAACTAAAACCATTTTACTCTGTTAGCTCTTTTTAGCGCTTTATCCGCTTTAAATGTTTTTAAAATATTTATTTCCTTTACCCCTTTTAACCTTTATAAACTCTGTATCGGATTTACTTTTTTATCTTTTTACCATTTTACCCTTTTGGCCTTTTAAACATTTTTAGCCTATTGCGTCCTTTTTACCATTTTTACCACTTTGACATTTTGTTCCTTTTTGGACAATTTTGCACTTTATTCCCGCATGTCTTATTGACCCTTCTTGATAAGATTTACTTTTTACCGTTTACTACACTTTTTACATTAATTGCCTGGCTAAGAAGCCCCGGAGGAAAATTTAGGGTAAAGAGGGTAAACAAAATTAAAAAGGTGTAAAAAACGAGAAAAAAAGGCATAAATAGTAGACAATTAAAAAGTAAAAATCTAACAATGTTTTTTCTATAAAAAGGGGGTAAGTAAAAAAAGGTTAAAATGTAAAAGAGATTAAAAGAGTAAAATGGGTAGGAGTGTAAATTAGAGTAAAAATATTAAAATTCCCCCTTCTAGGTGCACAAGGTGTACCAAATGACGCATTCCACAACTCATTGGAAAGTACGAGTATCACTAAATCTATCTCGCGATGTTAGATTTTAGAATTCCCGCTTTGAGGTGCAAATGTTCGTGAACAGGGACTACTTGTTGTTTTAAAACTTTAGTCTCCTGCGTGTGGTAAATATCGCGCAACGCTCTTGGCAAAAAAAACTCTTCATTTTATTAATATAGATAAGATAATATCCCCCCCACCCCCTTTTTTTTTCTAAAGTCCTATTTTAAAATTTGAAATCATCACCACTTTTTGGTTATTTGGGGTAGTCCCTTAACCTTCCTGCCAAGTTTAAGCTTTACATCACCCTTCTATTTTGTCCAGCTAGTTTTGAAATATTTGAACCCTCATCCCCAATTCACCAAATACAACTTTTAAATCTCAAATGTTAAGACCTGTTCGATTATTTACCTGTCAGCCAAATTTCAATTATCTACCTTCCCTGATGAGCTTTATCTATATTTAGACCCACCCAAGACCTCCAAATTTCCAGTGTCCCATTTTAAAATTTCCGATTTTGAGACGTTTCTGGTTATATGAAGGAATCTATAAGTTGTTCATCTTTTCTGGTCACACACACACACTTCTCCTTTACATGTATATGTATAGATACTATATTTCTGTGCGTCTAAAAATATTACACATAAGTATAGGCAACAGCTTTAAAGAGTTATATATATATATATATATGATAACGGCAATATGTCTTCTATTCTATAAAATGCCTAGGCTTTCTATATAATTTCTACGTAGATTTAGAATAGTATGAAATAAATTAGTTTTGTTTTTATATTTCATGCTTTTCGTAGAAAACGTATAGAATAACAAGTCATTATATATATTACCAATAACAATAGCTAATCTAACCTGACCTAAATACCCTATTCTAAAATAACCTAACCTGACCAACATAAATCCTAAGAATTAGGTGAACCTGCAAGTAAACGGAGCAAGACTTACATAGTACTGGATAAAAGAATTGATAACATATTCCGGGACTTCAAAAAGACAAAGAACTTTTCAAGTGTGAAATACAACAGCAAAACTCGTTTATTTCATATTTTGCCAAAACCACTCTGGCATTATATATAAAGCCTATGCATTTTATAGAACTTTAGGAATCAAATAGCCAAAGCTATTATGTATGCTTTTAGTGAGAATTTACGCCATCTAGATATCAAATTCTGAAAATTGAAAAATTACACCTGGACACGGGAATCGAGCCCGGGACTTTTGGCTTAGCACGCCAATGCTCTACCACTGAGCTACCCAGGAATCGTCCCGTGCTCAGGGTCATTCTTCACTCATATTTTAAGGCAGTGTCTATGATGGACGTGCGGAAATCGTAGGTTACAAATGTGTGATTTTATGAAGATCATGAGCTATCAGATAACGCAGCCACATTCGACTTGGTAGTTGGCTTATTGCTGCCACTTATACAATTATTATAATTGTTAGGAATTGCATATTTTTTTAAGAATTAAATATACAAAGCTATTATGTACGCTTTCAGTGAGAATTTACTCTGTCAAGATATAATATTCTGAAAATTGAAAAATGACACCTGGACACGAGACCTGAGCATAGGACGATTCCTGGATAGCTCTGTAGTTAGAGCATTGGCCATTTTTATTTTTCAGAATACGATTTTATAGAACGTCTGAATTTCACACATTACCGGTGAGAGATATATATATATATATATAGGGAAGTCCGTATATTTTGGACCAGCGTGTAATTTGGAGCAGTACTTATTTCGGAGCAAACACGAAAGATGGCCCAACCTCTCTGATGGGGAAGTTATCATTGGGTGTCAAGGACCTGCTACCACCATTTTTGTTCACTCGAGCAGGAACAGCTGTGTTGTGAGGGTATTGATTTAGCGCGGCGTGATTTTTCTTATTATTTTTGCTCAGTTGAAGGAGAGTGTATTGTTCACTTCTACAACTAAAATTGAAACGAAATTTTATTTGTTTTCGATAAAATCTTAAGGTAAGATATTTCATAATTATTTTGAAGTATTTTCCAATACTTTAATGTAAATTTAAATTTAATAGTTTTATACCATATCGTGTAATTTGGACTATATGAGAGTGTATAATTTGTACCAGTGGTCCAAATTACAAGAGGTTTAATCAATCGCTTTGCTTTTCCAGATGACAATTATAGAGATTTGAAAAGCGAAACGTATGCATGGTAAGATGGAAAGATGACGATCTGAAATTGGCTTTGGCAGCTGTGAAGGATGGTGTTGGTGTCGATGTCGATGAGTGGTCCAGGAAGTACAACATACCGAAAATGACGCTAAAAATATATACCCATGGTCAAGCAATCACCCCTGAAGTTCAAATTGGTCATTCAATGGACTTGCCTACTGCATTAGAATATGATCATCGCCATCGAATTTGCCCCAAACCATGGGATCGTCATGTTGTCGCTGCCAACCTATTGCACCCATCGGATGCAGCCATTAGTTGTGTTTTTCTTCAAGCCACTAAATACATACATGGGATCAGCAATTGGGACAAAATTAAGGGATAATCCTGGGAAACGACTAACAATTGAGCACGTAGCTTCCCTCGTTGGTATTACATTCCCAAGGACAGCAATATTATAGAAATTGCCATCAATGGATTCCGAGCTAGTGGATTGTGGCCGGTGGACTGACATGTTTTAACTGGTGCTGACTTTGCTCCATAAACTTTAACGTATCAGCCTGAAAATCATCAGGATAAGGACACAGCATCTGCTACAATCACAGTATGAACCCCAGGTCCTTCAAATGTGATCCAACATGAGAATCCAGATTATGTTCCATCTCAAATAATTATTCCCTTAACTTCATCCAGTGCAAATGGTTCGTGGAAAAAAGGTGGAATGCGTGAATGCGTGGTATAACATCTGGAGTAGTCTTGACTGGAACTCCTCACAAGAAAACCCCGGTAACGTCAAATACTGCCTACCCGCCC
>CABEEJ010001382.1:74601-90046 GCA_901482245.1 Timema douglasi
CCCCCCCCCAAAAAAAAGAAGCTATTAAGAATAACAAGTAATTGCCGAGCTGTCAGGATCAACCGATGACGAAACTCACTGTCTTGTATGTGGAAAACTGAATTCAATGTGAAAAGTGCAAAGGATGGTCACATGAAAACTGCACCGAATTTAACAAATGACTTACTATTTTTGCAACGGTTGTTCACAATAATATTATCTCACAGGTTTTACTAATGTTGTTCTGTAAGCCTCGTGGGTTTTAAATAACTGTTTACAGTAAAATCCGAATTACACGACCAACTGGTCCAAATTACACGCATGTGTTCCAAATTACACACACTAACTTTATATTTTGTATTTGATATTTAAATAAGAATATTTCCATAAATTGATAATATTGTCTACTGGTAATATAAGTCTATTGTTTACTATTTTACCTAAAAAAAGAACTATAATAGATCCATCCTGATGAAATTTATCTTAGGTAAAAGTTAAGTGGTCCAAATTATATGGACTTCCCCTATACATACGTATGTATATATATATATATATATACACATATACGTATGTATATATATACACACACATATACGTATGTATATATATACATATATACACATACGTACGTATATATATATATATATATACACACACGTTTGTGCCACAATCTTCATATTTATAATAATAGGGATGATGGCTGAACTAAGAAGATGTGTATCCCCATTTGCGTGGAGGGATTGTCCGAAACAATTTAATAAAATTACCTCTTTACATTAGGTTGGGATTCTAACCCCTATAATATCTCCGTCACCATTGAACTAGGCTCGATAAGAAAGCCGCCGGTGAGTTATCATAATTATTAATAGGTTTAACATACAGTGTATTTATCAACGACTCAAATGAAGAGGTCTGCATCGGAAATCGCATGGCCTATGGAGTCACTTTCGCAATAAACTTGCTTTATGGTGAGGAGGAGGGTTCGAATTTTATCTGGGTGCATTTAAGTTATTTTTCCAAACTCTCTCTCTCTACAGAAATGTGGGTACATTCCTCTTAATTTAAATGTTTAATCAGTACCCCATTATTGACAGAGAACAGAAATATTATTTTAACTCAAGGATTTTGCATTTCGTCTGTGTGTCTGCGTCCGGATGTTTGTTCCGTTATAACTGTCTCATACGCAGATCATTTTATTGATAAATTAGAGGAAAATTCTTTTAAACTAGGCTGAGCCAGTTAGGACTATGTATAGGATTTTTAGATATGGGTATTCGTTTCAAGATGGCAGACACTCAAACATTTTGTGTCTGATTATTTCAGATTCTAACTTTGACATCCCCTTCACTAGTAAAGTGCGAGACAGATTCTTTAGACCTTGTGACCACGAGATGTAAATTGTATGTTATTAATAAGAATTTGTTATTCTTGCGTCAGTGGTTAAATCATTATAACACCTAAAAATATATGGTACGGTGCACCGCACAGAGTTTCTCCTGCTTGTGTCTGGAAATAGACATTTACTGGAAACTCGTAAAATTTGTGAAACTAAATAATAGGTCTATACATTATTGTAGAAACACTACAGCAAATATCATCAATAAAATAATATACACCGTTACTTACTTTATGGCATTAAGAATTAGAAAAACTATTACAGAAAAATTGAGAAAAGATAAACATCTTTTACCACCAAAGAGTAAAAGAATCAAATTTATTTTCAAATACCTGAACTAATAAGTATATATATATTTATTTACTCACAGCTCATAAACTATTGGATTTATAAAAAAATATTTCAAATAAAATATTTATACCTTTAATAATAGTACTAAAACTTGACAATAATAAGTTATTTCATATCTCAAATAGTTACGGGGAGATTATCAAAATTAGAAAATAATCCCTCATGTAAAGTACCTTCAAAGTCATTTTCATGAGAAAATAAGGGTAGCCATCTTGTTTATAATAATAAACAGTGCATATATATATATAATTTAATTAAAATCGTTAAAGCCAATTTTAGGACAATCGATTTTCTCTCTATTAGCCTTTCAGTAAAATACCCTTCAATTTAGGGTTAGATATTTAATTATAAAACTCCATCGAGAAGACCCTGTGAAAAAGCATGGATACCAAAGTAGTGTGAGGGGTATTTAAACACACTATTTTTAGCTCTCTCCCTCCAGGCAATAACACGAGGTGTTTCGTAATTGTTGCTCAATCCACCTGTTTTGTTAATTTCGTAATACCTCATACTAGTTATGTAATTGTTTTTTCTGACCCACTTGTTCTAAGTATGGACATCGTGAGGAATTACTTTGGTTTCTCAATATTTCGTAATTTTATTTTGACCATGCTGTTTTGTTAATTTCGTAATACCTCACACTAGTTATGTAATTTTTTTTCTGACCCACTTGTTCCAAGGACGGACACCACAAGGCATTTCTTTAGTTTCTCAATACCTCGTAATAATTTCGTAATTTGTTTTTCTGACCCATTTGTTCGAAGGATGTATGTATTTTCGTAACTTGGGATCGTTGGTTCCAACCTCCGCGCCCTGCCGGAGGGAGGTGTTTTATAATTATTTCATAGTTTCGTAATTTGTTTTTCTGACCCGCTTGTTCCAAGGATGGGTATTGCGAGATATGTGATTAATTTGGTTTCTCAGTACCTCGTAGTAGTGTCGTAATTTGTTTTTCTGAACCACTTGTTCCAAATATGGACATCGCAAGGTATTTCTTCGGTTTCTTAATACCTCGTAATAATTTGTTTTCTGATCCACTTGTTTCAATGGCTGATGTATTTTTAAATTAAATTAATCATTTCGTAATTTTTATTAAATAAATTAATCATTTCATTAATTTACCCCGCACCCTCAATCGCTGTTTTAATTAATTCCCGACTGTAACAATACGTGAGTTTGACTCCCAAAAAGTACGGTATCATTTCTTAGTTTTTAACTAATTTAATAATTATTTCGTTAAACGTATCTACCCCACCCCCTCAACTGCTGTTTTAATTAATTCTCGACTTTTATAGTGTTTACGTGAGGTCGACTCCCACAAAATACGATATTTATAATTTAAAAATAGTATTTAGTTAATTACCCTGGCCCTTCAATCATTGTTGTAATTAATTTCCGACTGTTACAGTACGCGAGTTCGACCAGCGGTAATTATGTTGCACCAAATTAATTAACATAATTAGATGCATATTAGACGGAATGTTTTTAGATTTTAATTTTATAGTTTTATAGTTAAGTTGTACAAAATTAGTTAACATAATTAAATGCATATTAGATGGAAATATGCTATGTATAATTTATATTTTTTAACACCGTGTCTTACTACCGGTTCAAGCTATACGCTAATAGTGTGTTGGGCTATGAGGGTACTGAAAGCCCGCTTTTGGTATTCTAGAAAATATGTTAGCACCTCGTTTGGGCTAAACGCTTATGTGCGGTTTCAGATGAGGAAGTGTACCCACATTTGTGTGGAGGGAGAGTGGAAATAACATGTGGGCTTAAATTCTGGAACTCATAGTGAACGGAGTTGAGAGCTTTTCCTTCCCTAGGGATAGCTCTTGAGGGCCCTATGTAACGGTAGGGAATTAATTATAACCACGATTTAGGGGTGGCATCGTGCCCTAGGGGCATTTACAGAGCTAAAAATGGTATACTTTGTGGGAATTGAACTCGTGTACTGTCGTGAATTAATTAAAACAGCAATTGAGGGGGCGGGGGTAGAATGCTCTTTTATTAACGAAATGTGTAATAAATGATGCATAAAACCTTCCCATCTAATGTGAATCTAACTATATTAATTAATTTGGTACAACTTAATTATAAACTATTCAATCTAATATGAATCTAATTATGTTAATTAATTTATAAAACCGTTCCGTCTAATATGCATCTAATTATATAAATTAATTTGATACAAATTAATTACCACTGGTCACTGTACTTTGCGGTATTCGAACTCATGTACTTTAAAAGTCAGGAATTAATTAAAACAACGATTGAGGGGGTGGAGTAAATTAACAAAATATTATATTTTTAATTATGAATATCGTACTTTGTGAGAGTCTAACTTACGTATTGTAACAGTCGGGAATTAATTAAAACGACGATTGAGGGTGTGGGGTAGATACGTCATAAATTAACGAAATGATTATTAAATTTATTTAAAATTAAGAAATTATACCGTAATTTGAAATAATTAAAAAAGCAATTGAGGGGGCATGGTAAATTATCAAATTGATTAATTGAATTAATTAAAAATAACGAAATGATTAATTTAATAAAAACACATCAGTCCTTGTAACAAGCGGCTCAGAAAAACAAATTATTATGAGGTTTTGAGAAACCAAAGATATACCTCGCGATATCTGTCCTTGTAACAAGTGGGCCAGAAAAACCAAATATGTAACTAGTATAAGATATTACTAAATTAACAAAACATGTGGATTGAGCAACAATTACGAAACACCTGAGTATTATATCCTGTAGGGAGAGAGCTAAAAATAGTGTGTTGAAACGCCCCTCACACTACTTACCAAGTTTCAGCCCAATCGGTAAAATAGTTTCGGCTCTTGCCCAAGGTACAGACCAATGGCATTGCAAAAGTAAAACTTTTTGTTTCTGGTGGTCAGGAAAAGTCGACATTTATCAAAAGCTTGAGTTAGATTTTTTTTTTAACGATCACAATAATTTCTCTCCGAGGTTTCGAGAGAAAATAAAAATAGGGAGAGGAAAGTTCGGTTTGAAATCTACAGGCTGTGAGCGTATAATGGACTTGACCCTGTGATGTGTCGTCAAGGTTAATTTGTCGATAAGACTTGGGTGAGCGGCCCTAGTAATTACTACCTGGCTCGCTGTTTAGTATTCATCAGCAAAGTTGGAAAGCCATCACGCGCGGGAAACAAGAAACGAGAGTCATTGTACTACCATAGCCGAGGGAGGCCTTGTTGGTGACAATGCAATGGATTTAGCTCCCGGGATGTAGAAGAGTCAACCGGAGGGTTGTTGAAAGGTCAACCTTGGTTTTTTAACAACGTGGCTTTTTACTCGGTCACGTTACACGCAAATCTACTAATCTCGATAGTTTTTTAGCGATTAGGAAGGTTGTATTTAGAGGATGTGTATTCACATTTGCGTTGAGGGAGAGTAGAAAACCATTTAGAAAAACCTATGCTAACTATAACTGAGATTCGAACCTCAGTCTCCCTATTATTGGCAGTCTAGTCTACTGCGAGGGTGACTCGTAAGACCATGCGGCCATTCAAGCGGGTTGGTTGGAGGTTTGTTTTAGCACTGCGTTTTACTACCATTTCAGGCTATACGTATGTGTAAGTTCTTACTAACTATACTAATGTGTTGGGGATGAATAGAACTGAATTTATAGGAAGTGTAACCGCATTTGCCTGGAGAGACCGATTATGACAGGGATATCGAGATTAAAATCCAGGTTGGTTTTACCGAGGGTTTTTTACTTAAAGTTTTCCACACTTACTCTCTCCACGCAAATGCTTAAACATTTCCTAAATTCAGCCTTCCAAATCCCTAGGAAATTAGCGTAATTACCACATAAGCGTACAACCTGAATGGTGAGTAATATACGATACTAAGAAAATAATCTGGGGAAAGCATGAAGTGTATAATATCATTTCTATAACTTTTACCAATTGGGATTTTTTTTTATCACCTCATCTTACTACCCGTTTTCGTTTACGCTTGTGTACTAATTATGCTAATGGTTTTAGCAATGAGGAAGGTTATATTTATAGGAAGTGTTGCTACATTTGTGTGGAGGGAGAGTTTAAAATCATTTTGGAAAAAACACCCTCAATACACCCGACCGAGATTCAAACCTCGATCTCCCCGTCATCGCCAGTCTAGTCTACTGCGAGATTAGCGCGTTATATCAAGCGACCACCAGAGCGTGGTATTAGCAATACTAGGGGCACTTTTAATGTGAAAATATAATTTTGTTAATTGCAAGTTAAATCTTGTCAACCCCCCCCCTCCCCCTTTTGTACCACATTTTTTCCTAGAGTGCACAAATGCTACTAAAACAACAAAAACTCTTCAACAGTTTACAGGGTGGCTATAAAATGTATATTTTACAATTTCCTGACTTTCTTAGGTTTCCTATGCTTTCCCTGCCTGAAGACACATTGATCTATTTATTAATAAGCGGGATTAAATATCAGGCTCATCTGGTCCAATATGGTCATAACGGAGAGGTCCGGGTTCACATACCAGACGAGTGCACAAATGTGAAGTTTTTCTAATTGTTTTCCCAACCCTCCTTCTAACAAATGTCGGTGCATTCCCTCTTGATTTTCTGTAATCCATCACAATAAATATATGAACTAGCCTGGATGGGTAGTAAGATGCTGCGCACGTAAAATAAACTTGATAAACAACCTATATATAAGAATTTTCTCCTGAGCCTGTTTCTTTGTCTAGGAAACAAGAAGAATGTCATTAAGGACGACAGGTTAGGGAAAACCAAAGAGTAATAGTACATCAATTTTGTACTATCTTAAATTTATGAACTACATAAAGTCTTGATTGTGAAAAAGAAAAAAAAACATCAAGTAGTGTCCTTTATTTTTTCAGTAAGTTTATTCAGTTGTACACTACTCTAGGCTGAAATAATCAGATATTTAAATATATAGTAAGTTTACCATATAGAACTCGAATATACCCATAAAAACACGAGTTTAGAAGTCAAGTTTATTTAATTTTAATAAAATTGTTATAGACATGTATTTAAAACATTGGTCGTCATTTGATGTGACACGTTTTATTGGCCCTATGGATTATTCACAAATATTTATAGTAATGGGGTATAAAAGAGAAATACATAATTTATAGTAAATGTAGCCGCATTTGCGTTGAGCGAAAGTAAGAAACCATTTATGAGAAAACCCCTCAGTATATCTTGCCAAGATTCAAATCCTATCTGACTGTCACGAGCAAACCAAAACAGTTGAGACTTTCATCTTAGTCTGTGTACCCACTGGTGAGGTAGACAGGGTAGATAATGAGTTTTTAAAAGGTTTACTCCACCAAGTCCATCTTACATTCATTTATTTTGAAAGGGGATGCTTCATATTTACTATACTTTTCATAGGAATGGAATACACTGCCGATGATAAATTTTTCGGGAATGGTCAGTAACTGGATTGGTTAAGTGGTGAAGAGAGGAAGCGGGTGGTTTAGTTTCAGGAGAGTGAGTAGGTCGGCCACCACAAGGTGTAATGAGTCCTCTCTACGTCACCCATCCTTCCACATTTCACAGTCGAGTGCGCAACGATTTTACCAATCGATCGCTTCTTGCCAACACGCAGGGACCTCGTTGCATATCCTCCTCTAAAGCTCTTTTTCTTCTCTCCCTTTAGTTGAGCTTGGCCTTGCGTCTCTAACTGACTACCACTTTCATCCCTGTAATCAACGCAGCGGGTGTCTGACAATAACTCTTCGTTTGTCTATTTGGCCAGTCAGTCAACTAGCTATCTGTTTTGATCTATTTGTCTAGCCAATCAACTGACTTCAGTCATCGAGCAGCACTTTCCACCCCTTTTTTAAACTTGAAACTCATCCGACTCTATACCCAATATATCTACCTATTTACATCCAACTTCTTGCTTATAAAACCGTTAATGTACTCATTTTAGTCTCTCTCCATTTCTTCTCTTCCCCATTCGTTCGTCCATCTAAACCAAAGGTGTCAAACTCAAACATTTAAGAGGGCTGCACATGTGATTTTTATTTATTTTTATAATACATTTTAAATTTTTAAACAGAATGTAAAAGCTTATCCTTTTTTTCTCTCTCGACACTTTTTCCATACTTAAAGTACACTAATATTTACAAATACATTTTCTTTTACTAATAATACAAAAGACAAAGGAAAAGAATAAATGCTAAAAAAAAACTATGATAAAGAAAGTAATAATAACCTTAGTCCAAAATTCAATTATTTTTCATTTTAATCAAAATATCAGGAAAGTAATTTATTAAATCTACTGTTTGTTCAAAATCTGACATACCGGTAACTTCTAATTTACTAAATTATCAAAATCCGGTGAAATATTTGACTTGAAACCATCCTCATTGTACTTTGTAAATGTTCTTCTGTAATCTGACTTCTTAGCTCTGATTTAATCAATTTTAAAAGGGAAAAACACTGTTCAAAAATGTATGTGCTTTCAAACATGGGTATTATTTTAGCCACGTTCAATTGGATTGTGGAATATTTACTACCCACATACTTAGAGTAAAACTCTGTTAAATACCCTTTCACAAATGTTATCTTAAGAATAAAAGTACATTGATAATCAGTAAATTAAAGTTACATTTCTTCTATAACATTTTTAAAATCAATTAAAAATGGATCTGAGAATAACAAAAATTAAAAAGTGATCCTGTTAGAAATCCTTAAATCTATCATCAAACTCTTTTCAGAGAGTTGAAATTAGTCTAACATAATTATTGAGATTTAGTGTATTATTATAATTTGTCACACCTGTTTTGATCGTAAGGAAGTGAGCAAAGTTTTTGTTAGCCAGCTGGTTTTACCACAGTCTAAGTTGATTTGGAAGGCCCTAACATGGTCAAAAAACTGTGTGATGATTGGGTCCTTTCCTTGAAGCTGAACATTAAGTGAAATAAGTAATGTCAACCAAAAAAATGTAATCCATCATCCAAGACTTGCCACTAAATTAATTGAAAAAATGGGATACAATGTAATGCTAAATTCCTTCACCTCTGACAAGACATCTTGTGAATGTGGGGAATGCCAGGCCTCCCCCGTGGTTCGGATTCCACGTTAAACTGTAGGTCCTCCATTTCATCTCACAATCACCCTACCATTACACATTAGCGTAAGTGCGTATAACCCGAACGGGTAGTAAGACGCGGTGCTAATAATAATAATAATAATAATGTAATGCTAAAAATGTTCAGATGGCCACCTCCACACTACTAGTTTCTCTCTTAATTTCGCAGCCACAACATTTTTTGGACCACCAAAGTCGGTGACCTGGTGGGCTAGGAATAAGGTGTCAGGCTTCTGTTTTGGGGGTCCGGGGTTCAATCCTTGGTCCTGGCACGGATTTATCTGATTGCCAAACCTTCCCTTCACCTCTAACAAGACGTGTATTAATCACAACTTATGAATGTGGAGAATGCCAGGCCTCCACCATGGTTCGAATCCCACGTTAAGCTCTAGGTCCTTCATTTCATCTCACAATCATCCTACCATTGCATTATAGCTCAAGTGCGTATTATCCGAACGGGTAGTAAGATGCTGTGCTAATAATAATAATAATAATTCACTATAGAAGGAGTGCCATTAGTAGTAAGGCTGACAACTTTTATCCAATCAAGACTTGTATCATTTATCACATTTCCCAAGGAAATACACATATCTTCTGAAGTAGTAGTGTATTTTAAGGGAATTACTTCTAAAAGTTTTTCAGTTATATTTAAGTCTTTGTCCGTACCACGAAGAAATACACCCATCTGTGCCATGTCTTTTATATCTGTATTTTTGTCAATGGCTATATAAAATACAATAAAACTCCCAGCTCTCTTAATTAGTTCTTTATTATTGCTTGAAATAACAGTGATACGTGCTGACACGGTATTCCTTGAGAGGCTAATGTTTGAAAATAATAATAATTTTTGATTTGGACATAGCAGTTCTTAAGCAGTAACCAAACAGTCTTTTAAAAATTATTCTTTGATGAATTGTTCGGATGCACAAGCAAGTCCAGTCCAAAACTCAAATACACTGTGAGATGCATTCCTATTCTTCTTCCAAATTTTTGTGTGGGCTGGAATAAACACGCCCGTGGGCCGTGTATAGCCTGCAGGACGTTTGTTTGCCATCCCTTATCTAAACAACTAGCCTTTCCAAGTATGTACAATACGTTAATCTAATCCAGCGTTTCTTAAACTATGCTCCCCAGAGCCCTTGGACCCCACCATATTTATTTTTAGTTGCGTGAGACAATTTTAGAATATTCTCTATTTGTTTTTTACACTATAAATTATAATCAGCAACTAGGATTGTAACCCTCTTACAACACCAAAAGAAAAGAAGATTGTTTGGCTCACCATTCTGTCTTTAGTTGACCCGTCTCGGCAAGGCTCCACCCCAAAAACACATCGCGGCACTGCCAACATTGGACTAACTCAAGGGGCCATGGTTCGCTTCTCGACGCGAGAGTTGTACTGCGCCAAATAAAAAGAATACGGACGATATGCGCGAACTGGATGGGCACCAACGGCAGTGTTCAGAAACTATATTGTTTGGTGCGCGTTTAAAAAACAGGTGGACTGTTTGAGCATGTTCTGGAAGACTGCTAACCATTACCCCTCTCCCTCTGCTTTGGTTCCCACGCCTTGAAAACACATAACTTCATTCGTCGGATATATAATGGCAGAGCTCTATAATGAACATACACATTACACTACGATCACCAGGTGAGAGACCTTGGCCCTAGGATAGATTTACATCTGTATATTCAAAATTCCGTTTAGCTATAATGATTCAAAATTATCGTTCAGGATTCTTTATATTTAATTTAATACTTTATTTACTGTACCTAATCTTTTTTTATTTGCTTGTAGACCATGGATAAACTTAATATCTCTTCACGGTTTTACCAAACCGTATGTATGACATTTCATTGTGATCTTTTGGGAAAACTCTGTTAATCAACTTAAATTCTGTTTCAATCGCTTCACGAATGGGCTTATATCTTGTAGTACCGCCATCTTAGGTCAACTATATTTTCTGGAAGCATCATACTTTAGTTTGGCCGATTTTGTGTATTTAAAGATTATATCACGTGTTATTTGTTGGAAGATAATGTATTACTGTTACATATTTTGAATGTTTATACTATGTTGGTTAAATGGGGGGCCGTGAGTCGGCATGTTAATTCTCTAATATGGGATTTAATGTTTAACTTTGATACTGCCAGTTAAGGCATATATTTCTAAATTAAATCCTTGTTGTTTATTTCTATTATACCCACTTATGGCTGGGGAGATATATATTTTATTGGGAACTCATTGTTTACTGTTCAGGCTGTTTAAGATCCATCGGTGGTGGCGAATAAAAATATCCCTTTCACTTTATTAGTACCTTGATTTTTGCTTTTTTGACTATCGATTATTTTTATTATTTTTAAATTTGTATGGAGGTCAATTTTACTGCAGATTGTATGATGTATTTTGAGTCACCATTTGAGAGCGTGGGATGGTGTCCCACATATTTCTTATATTATTGTTCAGTCTTGATTGCTGTGTATGGATTCAGTACCCAACGCTATTCATGCCTCACTCTCTAATAGAGCTGTATTTGTTATTATCTTAAATAAAAATAAAACTCTCTTGTGACCAACCTGATTTACCTATGAGTGATGATTGGGACGGGGGGGGGGGGGGGGNGTTTGCGGGTTACAGGATATTTAATGTTTTCAAATCTTAATAAAATATATCTTCCAGCTTAAATGAGTTATTAATAAAAGAGAAAGAATAAACTATATAAATTTCAGCAAATTAGACTTTGAAAACAAAATTTCAGATGGAATAAATTACAACATTTTCAATTGAGATATCCATGGAATTCTCTTAAATACAAATACTTAATTTAGAAGCATGATAAATATATATATAAAAAAATAAAAGTCCAGACTCACTGACTGACTCATCAACGCCCAGCCCAAACCCTTGGATCTAGAAAGCTGAAATTTTGCACAGAGATGCCCTTTATGATTTAGACAAGTAATAAAGCCAATTTTTTTTAAATTCCCACGGGATAGGGAATGGAGGGTTTATATTTTCGCTTTAAAGTTGCCTTATTTCCATAAATATAACTATTAGAGACTTCAATTTTGGCATATAAGTAGGTAATTATAATCACTAATAACAATTTTCAGGATTTTACAAAATTACCACGGGATAGGGAATAAAGAGGATTTATATTTTCGTCTTAAAGTTGCCTTATTTCTTATTAGATCAACGCCCAGCCTAAACCCATGGACTTAGAAAGCTTGTAGTGAGCTTACCTAGCACCCTGAGGGAAGAACCTCTAATGTAGTATATAAAAAGGTTTTATAAGTACGAACAAAAAATAAATAGTCATAATCCCCCGTGAATAACAACCTAAGTAATTTTACCCTCAGTTTCCGGATTTTACAATAGGGGGTGCGCGAGTATTAAAAAAAGAGTGAAAATGCGAACGAAGTCACGGGCAACAGCTAGTGTGAATATTAATATTGATAAGTTTTCAATGATAATAAAATGAAGTGTTTGTCTGTGTGTGCGATGCCCAGCAAAATCTATGGCACGCAGAGATCTGACATTTTTAATATAAGTAGGCAGAGGGGGGTCCGAATGTACCTCCAAGCAGGATTTTTAAATTTTTAATTAGCTTTTTAAGTAGGCTAATTTTTAACAAATTTTTGGTGAGTCACTGGCAACGCCGTGGGGGATTGCTAGAATAGATATAAAAGATGATCGGTGTTTCCGGAGACAGCCATAGCTCCAAATATTGACGTACTTTGTGATCAAAAGCAAGCCCGCCCAAGCCACTATAAAATAAAATTGATTTAAATTTATCGCTATGCAAATGGAACTATTACCATAATAAAGTAGATATGAAATGTATTTATTCCTTAAATATGTATTTAAGTATCAAGGAAGACAATAGTTAAATCTAATTGCTGTTATTGAATATTAGTAAAATTAACTTTATATTATAATGAGGGTTACAGTATGTATTTTTTCTGGTACTTCCTTCAGTATAAAAAGTTTGGGAGCCCCTTATTTTCTAATCTGTCAATATAATAATGGACACTACTGGTATTGAGACTCCCTCCACCTAAGCATTGGACTTCCCTTCTATTATAGGACCATCACGTTGAGTGTATACACCCTATCTTAAGCTATACCATGGTGAAATAATAATGGTATGCTTGCTACATTAAAAGGGTCGACGAAAGGTAGCTTTACAATCTTGCTATTTGTTTCAATATGGTGGCCTCTCAAAATTGTTTCGTTTAGTAACCCTTCTCAAGTGATTTATATTTATAATTCTAAGCAATAGATTGATTAAATAGGGCGTATTTTTGAAAAATGTTGAAATGATTGGGATACCGACGTGTAAAACCAGGTGAACCACAGTTATTCTCTATTAATATAATGCTAAATTGAAATTTTTCTGTTTTTTTTATTATTATTTTCACTTGATCAAGTAAAAATATCTATTAAAATTACAAGGAGAAACTATAGGAGATATTTCAACTTGAAATCCAAATTAAATACTGTAGTGACGATAACAACATGACATAATTATTAGCATGATGTATTCAGCATTCTTTGAATAGAGGGAGCGACGTCTACTGTTCACATAGCTACTATTAATAAACATAAATACTAATCTTGCACTTTTATATTTAAGCCTTATCATCGTGTCTGAAAGAGCAATATGCAGGTTTGAACATATATAATTTAGAAATATCTCTAATTATAAACGTGTGACTGCACGTGTGTTACCATTGACCAGCAATGTGCAAAGTAATATGTATGTTGTGTAAAGTCTAGCCGAAACTGTATCACAAACACTGTCCATTCATAATCAATCTTGCGTAAATAGATTGAGCTCGGCTCATAGAGATCAACCCACATGAAAATTAGCCTTAAGGGAGATGGTAGTAATGCAAAACGTTTCAAATTAAATCTATATTGGGATAATCAACCAAAGTGTGCGTTCAACTTCAAAAGAGGGAACAAATATATAATTATTTTACGGTAGAGAAGTTAACTAGGGGTAGTATGTAAAAAAAAGTTCCATTTAATTATCTACTGAAAATGTCAACGTACCTACTTTAGCTTTATTTGATAAATTACTAAGAAATATAAATGCACCATACCAAAAGCAATAAAAAGGGAATTACAGTGTTATTGTTTGAGTAAAATTCCCAGTTAAACACACATGCATATTGTATTATGTATAAAGTGCCTAATGTTACATATTGTAATATCATTTGTCCAAATATTTAGTGAACTCCAAATCTTTCAGACTAAAGGGAAGGAAGGACCAAGAGGTAGACCTTATATAAACATAAATATTAGGAAGTTTATCATGACATTTTTGTTAATTAATTGATAACATGTTAGTAAACAAACACAAAAAATACCATTTTCATATACTTAGTCAACGTTTGACAGCGCTCAAAGTGTGAAAATGGTTTGCAAACAATTACTTAAAAATTAATAACTTGAAGAGCAGTCAGTATAAAAGGTTGAGTCAATAAGTGAATTTATAAAAACACACACACATACACACATACATATACACATACATATACACATACATATACATATACACACACATATACACACATACATACATATTGTTAGTCAATAATATTAATATTATTGACTTTAATTTGAAATATACATAATAATACAGATATGTATAGAACCCGGACAACAAATTAAATTACCTGACAATAACAGTACTTGTTACTAAGTAAACACTCAAGTCAAGAGCTAGAAATCTAAACAATTTTAGGTTTAATCCAAGATAGAACTAGGCTTATCAATAAATCAACTAACTTAATAAAACAGCTTCATTAGAATATCAATATATTGGGTGTATGTCTAACTAGTGATATTATATTTTATTTTATCTATCAAGGTGACCTGGCGGTCTAGGGGTAAGGTGTCAGACTTCTATGCTGGCGCCCGGGGTTCAATCCTCGGTCCCGCGAAAGATTTATCTAATTACCAAACCCTTCCTTCACCTATGACAAGACATCTTGTGAATGTGAGGAATGTAAGGCCTCCACCGTGGTTCGGATTCCACGTTAAACTGTCGGTCCTTCATTTCATCTCACAATCACCCTACCATTACACATTAGCGTAAGTGTGTATAACCCGAACAGATAGTAAGACGCGGTGCTAATAATAGTAATAATAATATTTTATCTATCACGTCGTATTATCTGTCCAATCTAAACGCACTTATCCGAGCTAATTGTATAGGGACAAGGGCAACTGAATTTATAATATATGTATCAGCATTTTCTTGAAGAGGAAGTTTTATAACATAAATAGGAAAACACACTCGGTACACCTGGTCGATATTCAAACTCCACCTCCCTATTCCAGCAAACCAAACCAGATGTACCCGAAACTTAGCCCACGTGCCCATAGTCGCGGGCTAGCCAGTAATAATATACGGTAAACATTTATCTTTAAGCTAGCTAGCTTATTTATTGGATTAAATAATGAAAACTATCGAAATGTTGTATTTTTAAGTTCAGAATTTTTGACCATTTTAAATTACCTTGAGTAAACTACATTAACCTGAAATAGCTCAGAACTATATTTTTTGAAACTATTAAGGGTGCAATTTTCAAATGGATGTAC
>CABEEJ010001382.1:99180-130743 GCA_901482245.1 Timema douglasi
TGGGGGGGGGGGGGGAGGGGGGAGGTTTAGTGTGCGAAAGTTTCGCAAGAGATTGCTGGTGGTGACTTGTAATAGCACTAGCGTTAGAAGAAGAGAATATGATACCCGCCTCGGTGGCATAGTTGGCTAACGCGCTAGATTTGTGAACCGGGTGACATACATGTCCTGATATGTGTGGCTAGATATTAATTGGCTTTTACTTAACTTATTGAAGGAACAAAAAAATACAAAATAAAACTTTTTTTTTCCTGATTGCAACATTAAGAAATATTATAGTGAGTGATGTTTTAAATTTAAAATTATTAAATTCACACCTGTATCTTCTTATAACTGGCCACCAAAATAAATACATTTGTTTTTATAATAATAATTTAATTTCAAAATAGAACATTTTTATTTTGTAAACAGATGTTCATAAATCCAACCGAACATCGTTTGTATGACATCCTCAAGGCCTCATTTCGTCTGGTTTTCCATCTTAATTTGTGAAAGGAACGCAACCTTTTAAAATCTCTCATTTGTAAAGCATTTTTAATTGAACCCCAGACGCCACTTCCACAAAAAAGAAAACATCCAAAGGGTTATTTTCATAAGTTCGTATTTCAATAATGTAAAAGCGTATAACCCAAACGGGTAGTAAGACGCGGTGCTAAATTTAAAAAAAATGTAATAAAAGTAAAGTTAAAAGAAAAACATAAATAAAAACAAATGGTTTGCTATGAAAGTTTTGACTGCCAAACGTGACAGCAACTCAAGATATGTTCTTGCAGATCATATGATTTGGTGAATGGATGGATACATGATAGTAGATCTGGTATTTTTGCTAAATGTCGATCTTACCACCAATAAAGTTGCGAATCAGCTTAAGTATCACTTCTGCATATACCTCACTGAAAATTATTTCCTTATGTTAATATTAAATCAGGCACACATTTAATGATAGCTACTTGTTTCACTCATAGTCAACTAGATAGATTGTCTTATACATGATAAAAGTTCACTTGTACCTAATTATGTACATACTTAAGTAAGGAAACATATCCTGTGTGTACAATACATTAGATTGTTTGACTTTCCCTCAAGCCCTGTTGAATAGACGTGGGTGCAAAGCTTATAATGGCTCTTCCACAACGCGTATAGGTTCAGCCAAACCCCCTCTTTCTCCTCCACCAGCAACCACAAATTTTCCTTGAGCACATCCTCATGATAACCAACCCCCACACCCCACACAAACATCCATTCCACCTCTCATCCTGGAGACCAAATTCCCCATGCCTTTCACCTCAGCTATGCTCACACCTTCATTCGCGAATATAACTTTCATTCCAAAAGTTTAAAGGTCATGTCTAGATCAGAGAGCTCTCGAGAGCTTTAAAAAAACACCTTTCTTTTCCATTTTCTCACCCGATACTCCATATCCGGAGTTCCACCATTAAAATTACTATTACAACATCCCCTTTGTTTCTTTTTTTATCCGAAAAGTAAAATAATGTGTTTCTTTTTCTAATGATGAATGACAAGGCAAATTTCTGTTCAGTATAACGTGACTCAAGTTCTAGTTTTAAACATTTGAATTCAGTTTTATTTGTGAAGGTTTTTTTGTGAAAATTTAATAATAAATTTAAAAGTCGTAAAAGGATAAGTGTTGAAAAATAAAAAATGGTTTTTTCAAATTGTTTGGGTGACAGATTTTTGGGAGATTAAATCTTAAATAATATATATAAATATGAAATTTGTATCTAAATTTGAAAATTTCACTCATTTGTATTACGAAAATAATGGTTTATGGCAGATTCATAAATTAATTGGGAGGTTTAAAATATATTTGGTATATAAATAGGGCTTTGTTACAACATAAACTGTTTATATTTTGTATCTTCCTTCAAGCCATCTTTCTGATACTAGAAGTGGTCAAGATAACAAATTAATTTAAGATTTTTATTGTATCTGTTGCTAAATATTTTAGGCCTATATAAGATCTAAGGCTATCTATATTGATTTAGCCAATGGTTTCATAATATTTTTAAGGATGTGGAGAGGGTTTTAAGGTTTGTCTGGAGGTTATATATATTGATTTCAATCGACTCAAGCAAATTTGAAACATAAATAATCCTTATATTAAATACAAAGGTTTATAAAATGAGTATTTGTATACCAACGCCAGTCCTATTGAAATTTAAGAAAATAAAAATAAATAATTCTCCTTTTAATCATCAGAACAATTTACGTAATAATGTAAGACACTAGCATTTTTTTACACCACAGAACTTCTTAGCTGCACAAGCAGCTGCGTGGTTTAAGGTATTGTACCAACATTTTACCATGTCCTCGTTGACATTGAAGTCAAGGTTAAAGTATCAGTCGGATTAATTAGGAGTGGTTAATCACACTTGATTCATCATTGTTATTTTACCATCCTCTCCATTATGTTAGTGTGAGTTAGATTCCTTTAAATTAAAAATATCATTCCGTATCTTAAATTACGCCAATAAATAGATTGTATTACTTTTGATTAATATTTTTAACACTATCTCCCGTCAAACAAAGTTTACAAAATAAAATAGAATTTATAGAATATAGAGTATTCACTTTATCACTTTGTTTTATAGATCAAATATTGATTAAAGCCACAATTACCTTGCAAAGAATTCGGATTTTTAGTATTTTATTCATCTTCCAACGGTCTCACTACGATTTGAGCTAAATATGCAATGACAATATCTTTGAAACGGTAAGATGATATTAAGTAAAACCAAAAGGTATGTCCCAAGAGTCAATTAAACGTATTTAAAAATAGACTTTTATCATAAAAGCTAAGAATGAATATATTTACTGGGCGTAATTTTGGGTGTTAATAAATAATAACAATTTAAAGACTAATCTTTGCTAAATGTATTTCATTTCTAAGTTAATCTTCCAAGAACAAAATAGAAGAAGCAAAAGAAAATAATAGGAATAATGATGAGCAAATTTTTTTCAGATGAGCTTTATACTCTTTGGTCTAACGCGCTAATCTCGTGTTGGACTAGACTGCCGAAGACGGGGAGATCAGGGTACGAGCCCGGTCGGGTGCAATAAGGGTAGTTTTCCTAAATGGTTTTCCACTCTTCCTCCTGTAATGTATTGATTTGGACAAATCTAAATTATGTAAAAAGTCATGGATGAAGGTAATTTTTCTTTAAAGTAATATAGGTAGAGTATCCTTTTAAGATTCATCCATGAACAAACACGCGTTTCTCAGAATGTGGTGAAAAGGACTACACCCCTAAAATATATTTTTTTTTATACCTTCTTTCTTGTTAAAATATCTACTGCGTTGCTTCCTGTTAAAGGAAAAAGTTCATGGTATTTGGTAGAAAACGCCATTTCTTTATACCAATAAGAAGCTAGCTCTCACAAAATGTGTCGCCAGGACTCTGTCTATTGGTTAGTTTTTACTTTGTTGACCAAGGGAGAAAATGCAAGGGGTATGTCATATATAGACCATAGTGCGTATGTTTATTCACAGTATACACAGTATCAGTAGTACAGTATATTCAGTACAGTATAGCAATAGCAATTGACGACGACGACGATCGGGAGGACGATCTCCGGGACCTTGCTCACAGTCCAACACATTATAATATAAGTCACTTCAATATCACAAGTGTACAGTGATAACAAACATTTAACTGAAATATGTGCAAATAATTTACTGGTGTAATATAAATAAACCGTGTGTGAAATAACAGCCAACAACATTTCTCTTTCTTTAATAATATTAATACCGATTTAATTAGTGCTCGAACACGGGGCTATAGACAGCTGATTAGACGGTATATTTTCCGTACAGTGATGATAGGCGCTCGATCACGGAGCTTTATACAACCTATATAAAACATCACATCATCTTTTATCTGGGAATTAATCCGTTGTGTATCAATTCACACCCAAATTAGGGTGATTGATCACACATATTATTATTATTGACGCCCAAAGAGCGGCGCATTTATACCGTATTGTTACACTCCACGCAAATGTGTTGTAATTAGTATTGTAGAATGTATTCTATATAAAAGAATCTACAATCGCATTAATGGAAAAATAAAGTAAAGGGATTAAAAGAAGAGAATTAAAACTAATATATTCCTTTACTATAAAAGAGATATCAACTCACTTGGACTGGATGTTAGCGGATACGATCTCCACGCGGTGGCTGGCCCTTTCCAGCAGCGCCGACATTACTCAGTCTTAGTCGTCGGACCCACGTGATTAAAAATAAGGATGTTCTCCCTCAACTCAGCCGTCCTTCTAAAGAGCGCCACTGTCTATGCGGAGATTCCTTGAAACTCTTTCTCCTCTATCCTCCCTCTTACCCTCATTGATCCTATCGTCTGTTTATTTTTCGGCGTAGATCCTCGGTATAAAACGAGTGAATCCGAGACATATTATGGCATTTTATTGTAACTAATCGTGGAAGAAAGAACTCCTGCTCCAGCGCCACCAAATACTGACGGCCATGATGTCTCTGGCTTCTGTTTCTCTACCACGTCACAGAAGTAGTCTAATTTAATTCATCAAGTATTGTGTCAGTAGTTATTATTTTGATTGTTATTTCTTAAGACATAATTTGTAGTGATGGAGAGATTGTTTTGATGTGTCTTCGAACAGTAGTTATAATTATGTGTTTTCAAAGTACTTCAGACATGTTGATTATAGGTAGAGCGACTAATTATGTTTTCTAAGTCCTTCAGACATGTGGTTTATAGTCAGTGTGTCTAACTATGCTTTCTAAGTCCTTAAGACGTGTTGTTTATGGTCAAAGTGACTAACGATGTTTTCGAAGTCCTTCAGACACAGTCAGGTTCTCTGGCTGTCCTTTTCCCCATGTCAATCAGACGTAGTTTAAATAAGAGGGCTCTATGCTCTACATATATGTGTAGGACCAGGTGTTAAAGTTTCATTTTTCTATGAATTCATATGTCTTTACAAAAATATTTAAGACATAGTACTATTTCATGACGCCCTAAAACGGCAGGTTCACGTTTGCTATTATTATTAGCACCGCGTCTTACTACCCGTTCGGTTTATACGCATTTACGCTAATGTGTAATGGTAGGGTGATTGTGAGATGAAATGGAGGACCTACAGTTTAACATGGAATCCGAACCACGGTGGAGGCCTGGCATTCCCCACATTCACAAGATGTCTTGTCAGAGGTGAAGGAAGGGTTTAGTAATCAGATAAATCTGTGCCGGGACCGAAGATTGAACCCCGGCCGCTAGAACCGAAGTCTAACACCTTACCCCTAGACCACCAGGTCACCTTCACGTTTGTTATTTTCGTATGGCTATAAGCAGGTCATCTAACACTTTCGTTTGGGACCTAGTTAGGTCAGATGCTGTATGCTGTCTTGGCACCTTTGCCGTTATTATTTGCGGTGCACAACTTATGAGAAATGCTAGTGTAAAGTAGTGGCTCGCGTAAATAGTACTTTCTTTTGGCCCGTTGGGCACTTTATGTATCTATGTATTAAAAGATAGTATCTACCTTGTGTTTGGTATACTCCAGGGTGTGGGTATTCATATGTACAATTTGCTGTTGATGCCTGATTGTTAGCCATCCTCAGTATATACATAAAATATAGAATATCCTCTTACAGGACATTTCTCCGTGGGTATATGTGACTCCCCTTAAGGTTTAATACAAGCTAGCTAGATTGACAGATATTCTCCTTAGTAACTCTAAACATAAAGGATATATAAGTATGTATCTATTAGAAATTGGTTATGTAGTATTCATGACAAGGCCTTTATAGCTTTAGTCTAACGACAGCCCGGAAGTATTGTTTTGAATGTATTCTCTCAAAGTAACTGCCCAATTTATCGTTGCTGTGTTGACTTATACACTTGTTCTCCCAAGCAACAGTCAGTACCTGTATATTTGGAATTATTAAATCCAACCACTTGTTCTATATATCTATTATGTATTCACTGTTACTCTGTATTATCTACAGATGGTCGGATCGAACATTTTCAACTTTTATAACTGTCAACCATTTAACATAAAAACTTTTTTTCTAATGTAATCCTATATCTTATTATTTGTTTGTTATAATAAATTTATTTATGTTACTTAATTCTTTTCTTGTACCTATAAAATCCGTTCCTCTGCCACTTACATAAAAGCAATCAGTTGGGAGAGTACATAGGCGTAGAACCCGAATGGTACTACAAAAAAGCTTCATACTGACACATAATTTGATGAGTTAATGTAAAATGGATTCTTGTATGTATAGTAGGTACTACTAATGTGCGTTAGTAAAATACAATACTGTTTTTATGTGTGTGTGTTTTGAAGTAGTTCAGATCATCCACATATTCACCACGCAAATTGGTTCGGGTATAATATACATACATACACACACATATATATATATATATATATAATAGGGTATAGTTTAGAGAAATTGCAACAGTTCTTGCATAGGGATAGAAAGTGAGAAACCATTTAAGAAAAATATACCTTCACTACATGTAGTCGATATTAGAGCCCCTCACTCCCTCGTTATAGTTAGTCCAATTTATCGCAAAAGTAGCACACTAGAGTACTGGTGTAATACTTAGTCATTATTGAAAAACACATGTTTCTTTTCATAGTTGTTAAATAGCATTGAATAAAATATACTATAATATAGCATCATTTTGTTTATAATGTTTTCTAGAGTGAAAGGGTAATCATTTACAAGTTTATATTAATAATGAGAACATTTCTGGATCGATATGAAATGATAGTACTAGAATGTACCTATACACAAACCTAAGATGATGTAGGAACCACATTTGTGGCCACATGGACTAAACATTAGGATCGTCTTATCAATCGCATTCTTTTCATTTACCAGTGAACTTCAATTCTCTATTCACGTGACGTCAGTCAGTCACAGCCACGGAAGACGTGGGGTATTCATGTCGGTGAATAAAAACAACAAAAATACATGCGTTTGGATCGATTTTCTTGACCTGCACAAGTAGAGTAGTAAGCTAAGGAAAGTAGTTATACCCTATCTGCGGCAGGAGAGGTAGTAACTGCTAGGGAAAAGCTGCCATGTATCCATTCACAAAACCATATGATATGCCAGACCATATGTTTAGTTATTGTTACTTTTGACAGTCATAAGATTCACAACAAATACATTTTTACTACCCAATTTGGTGGCTGCATGGTCTAGCGCACTAGTCTCACAGTAGACTAGACTGCTGGTGACGGGGTGAGGTTCGAATCTTAGTCTGGTGTATGGAGGGTTGTTTTTCCAAAAAGGTTTACTTATCTCCCTTAACGCAAGTGCCGGTACACTTTCTCTCAATAAAACCTTCCTAATCCCTAAAACCACTAGCGTAATTAATACATAATCGTATAAGCCAAACGGGTGGTAGGATAAGGTGAATTTTTTTTCTTTTAACCGTTTTTATATCAGTGAAACATGAACTAATAAAAATAACCGTAGGGATGTTTTTTTTAATGGAAGCGTGGCTCACTTAAAAATGATTTTCAAACGAGTGTTATAAACGGCTGCATTCTCTGCATAAATTAATATGGCGGACCAAACGAAAATATTGGCGGTTGATGTTGTAATACCAACTGTCTTCGTTTGTGCTCATGCGGCGCTTAAAAAATAAAAACGTTTTATTTTGAAACTAATATTTTGCATAGCTCTTTCTTTGGGTAATAAAAAAACATGTATAAATTTTGGTGGCTAGTTATAACCAAATACAAGTGCGAATATAACACGTTTTAATGTATTATTTCATGTATCATATTATATCTTGTTCCCACAACCGCAAAACCAACATAATAGTTTTATTAATAAGGTAAAGTACCAAAATTAATATGAGACCCCAGTGTTTCTTCCCTGGGAGGGGCTGTGTTCTATTAACGATTATTGGAACTTGGTGCTTGCCATGCACCGTGTATGTGTTGTTGCCAATGTCCAGAAGAAAAAAAATGCGTGTGGTGTTTTCTTGATTTGTTTTCAAGCAGGTTTTCGAGGAACTGTTTTCACGGACTAATTCTTCTACTAAGGGGAGTTAAATTATTTTTAACTTGAGTATATCGTGATTATCAATTAATATAAGAATGCAATGCATGTTTGTTAAGGTATCTCCTATGTCTGATCCAACCTAAAAAACCCCAACCTTGTTCACATGTTGACCATCTCCTAATATGAGACCCCAAGCGTCTCCTAATATGAGAGGGTCTCATATTAGGAGCTCTTGCTGGTAAATTAATGTTAAGTAATAACATAATGTTATGTTAACGTTTTGTTTCAGTTAAATATTTTAATATATATTGATATAAAATCGAAAGCCCAGACTGACTTATTCACTCATCACTAGCTCTCACACTTCCTACGAAGCTAGAGGACTGGAATTTGGCACAGGTGTTCTTATAAGATAAATAGGTAAAGTAAAGATGTTTCATTCCGATGTTTTGGTATTAAGGGGGTGGATCGGGGTAGCTACCCTAATCAATAATATTGCTTTATAAACTCTTTTTAAGCGTTTAAAGGTTAATAATCCGATAAGTTTGCTCTAATAATGCCTTCGAAAAAATATAGCAATTATTTTTAACCCCATAGATGATTCTAAGGGGTGGGAAAAAATGAATAGAGACAATTAACATATATAATTACGTTTTAATATGCAATTATAAGAGACGGTAGAAGTGTGTAGTTTATATTTTGCTGAGTTTTGTGGTATTTGTAGTGTTTGTGTGAGTGAGAGGGCCCGGCCCTGGGCTGTGTGTTGTGGGGGGAGCGAGATTTGTCCAGCCGTGCTTATCTGATAATGCCCCAGGCAGAAGGCAAGGGGGCCTGCCGAAAATAAAACTCCCCATGAGAAATGATACATGGTCATCTCCTCGCGGTGTTTCTCGGGTAGCGCTAAGAAACATGCAACTAAACTTCAAACAAAAATTCTCCATTTTCATCAAAAAATAAATAATAACACAATATCCCGTGCTAAGAATGGGAATTTAGCTAGTTCATAATAAATGCACAATTCTAAGGAAATAGTCGTTTTTAAGAAGTAACCCTCATTGTGTAGTAACACCATTTCTGGTTGCAAAGATGTTCTGTGCTGCTTAAAACCGAACAGCAACCATGAAAATATCAGTCAATACCTTCATAAATACTGGTTTGTAACATTTAAATATACATATATTTCGAGCTTATGACTTCGCCATTCACCATCATCAAGAGACAACTCCTAATTCTGATGCTATTGCTAATGAAAATGGCCATAACGAACGAGCAAATAAATACAGATCTATGGCAGAGCCTTCAAGTGCTCCTGACCATACAACTGACTACCACCCTACTGCAGGACCTAAAAGTGTTACTCTATCAGCACGTGTCATTCATCCTCTTCCAGCAATGTCAACAGCAAATCAATGGTCAGGAAGTTGTAGTTCCTGTGTCATCACTTTATCACCTTTACAAAACCAACCTTGAGAAAAGTTTTAAAAGAACCACTAAACAAAATTAAAGATGCAGGAGTTCGCCGAAAATCCAGTTCAACGTGAAATCTCTTTACTAAGAAAGAGAATTCTAATGAAAAACCCAAGGAAAAATTAATGGAATCTCGCAGTGATAATTCTGAACCAGACTTTATCAAGTCAGACAGCTCTGATGAAGAAGAAATGATGCGGAAGGTCTCTTCTGTGGTTGCGTATTTTCAGAAGACAAACACGGAGAAGAGTGGATACAATGCACGATGTGCTATCGATGAGCTCATGAACATTGTGTTGCTACTGACCTACAATTTGTGTGTCTTCAGTGTCGTAAAAAGGCGAATAAATAGGGGCTCCAACACACTAGGAAAATCAAGAAATTCTGGAAAACACAGAAAACTTCACAAAATAGCTTAAATATTACTTGAATATTTGTTAATTTGGGACAGTAATATTCCAAGTTTTAAATGTAATGCCTTTGAATAAAGGAAAAAGTGATCTGAAGAAATGAACACGTCGATTCAAATGCAGGTTTCAGCTCCCCCCTTCAATTTTCTTTTCTAGTTAATACATTTGGTCACGAAGCAACTGCCAAAGTTTCACCAACGGTAAAACTTCACAAAAGCAAGTTTTATGAAAAAAATTAACAACTCCTCTATACTACTCTCTAAAGAATCTTTTTAAAAAATGGAAATTTCTTCTAAAAAAACTTTTAAAAAAAAGTATGACATACACATGCAACAAGTGCACAATTCAAGTAGTATACTGTAGGAAATATGATTCCACTATGCAGCCAGCTGTTGTGACGTCAGAGCAGTGGAGGGGATCTAGTTCTAGGCTCAGAGGTTGTAGTAAGATCTGTGTGTTGCTGATCGTAGGAAATAAGAGGAGATGGCAGATGAATAAGGTTAGGGAGGATGGTAACAAAATTATCACCAAAGCTCTAACCAACCACCTCTGTGAACATTTTATGAAACAAGATGAGAACCCGCTCTAGTGGCCGAATGGTCTAAAGCGTTACTCTCGTGTTAGACTGACATGCTGATGTTGGGGAGATCAAGGTTCGAATCCCAGTCGGGTCTACCGAGGGTGTTTTTCCTAAATGGTTTCCCAATTTTCTTCAACGCAAATGTGTGTAGTTTACCCCTAAAATGCTTATTTCCTCATCCCTATCCCATTATAGGAATTATCATACATGAGTATAACCTCATAGGCAGAAAGATATAATAACAAGGCGAAAAAAATGAGACTAAACATGGTTATTTGACTAATGAGTAGTACTTTTTTTCCCCCGCCTTGGTAGTGTAGCTAACGCGCTAGTCGTGTTGAGCTAGGTTGCCAAGGACGGGGAGATCGAGGTTCGAGCCTCGGTCGGGTGAATTGGGGGTGTTTTTTCCTAAATGGTTTTCAACTCTCCCTCCACACAAATGCGGGTTCTTTTCCTCTAAATTCAATCTTCCCAATTCTTAATTCATTAGCGTAATTAGTACTTAAGTGTATAACCCGAACGGGTACTATGACGCGGTGCTAAATAAATAGTACTTTTTTCTATCAACACGTCATACTACCCATTCCAGTTATACGCTTATGTTCTAATTAAGCAGATGGTTTTAGGAATGAGGGAGGTTATATTTAGAGGAAATGTACCCGACCAAGATTAGAACCTCGATCTACCAGTCACCGGCAGTGTAGTCTACTGTGAGAATAGCGTGTTAAACCATTTGGCCACTGAAGCGGGTAGCTGATGTGTTAAGTACGAGTAAAATTGGATTTAGAAGAAGTGTACTCTTATTTGCGTAGAGGTAAAATAGGAAACAATTTAGGAAAACTATATCAGCACAACTGGCCGAAATTAAAACTTTGACTCTTCCGTTATTAGAAAACTAAGACGAGACTGATGTCTTTGTCTATGTGACCACCAGTGTGAACTACCCAACTTTAAAAAACTAAACAGTTACAATCATTCCTTATGAGAAATAACCATCTGCTCCATTAATACGAGTTTTATTAGAGTCTATAAACATCAACAAACTTTGAAGAGATAAATAACGAATTAAATCATCATTATAACTTTCTTATACAAGGGCTGTACATAATTAAAGAAGAAGTGAGTCTAAATTACTTAACGGTTGTCACAAGTATCCATCAATGGAACTTACTAAAAGTAATTGTAGAAATGTTTAATAACCGACTAAGAACCACATTAATGGGCTCACGGACAAAGGCCAATTAACAAATCCGGATTTCCATTGTTGAGTATATTGGGTGTGCTTAGGTTGGTGGTTCTCAAATCGTGGTCCACATACGGGTGCCATAGCGAAGAAATAAATTAGGGGGCTATTAAATGAAATAGGCAGAGTACAACATTCATTGGCAAAGATCGCTAAGTCGACAATACTTTCTAACACAAGTTCATTGGGGATATACACAATAAAATAAGTATAAAATAAATGCTGAGTTTTACTACTTGATAAACACGTATGTTTATAGAACTTCCGACATCGGTAAGGGGACAGGTAGGTTGTATATTAAAGTGAGAGAGTCCACATGTGCTTCAAAAACCAACAGGCCCACTATTGTGAAAGGTTTCATAGGCAATAATTGTCTAGGTGGTTAACCTAATAGGTTCTTCACTATCCCTCTAATCAAATATAGATGCCCTTCTCCTAAACTACAACTTCCTCATCACTTCCTTTGGTATCTTTAAAATACGTACATCCCAGATAGGTTCAATCACCGAACAAATGTACTCGTTTTTTTGTTCACATGTTTCCCTCATATCTTTATAGTAATTATGAGGCATTTCAAATTAAATTCAATCTATTGATACTTTTCATCAGGCGTACTTAAAATTTCCTTACAAATATCCTTTTAAGTATCGAAAATAATATTTTTAATCAAATATATTATTTGATAGTCACTAATATCAATCAAGCTTGGTAGAAAACATTTTTTTTTTTGTTCGTAAACAATATTTAGTTTATGAAAAGGATTATCAAAATCTTCTTTAAAGACTTCATTAAGAATTAATATATGATTTGATACCTCATAACTAAGTGAAAAACCTAATTATTATTATTATTATTATTATTATTATTATTATTATTAGTTGCACCGCGTCTTACTACCCATTCGGGCTATGCGCACTTACGCCAATGTGCAATGGTAGGGTGATTCTGAGATGAAATTAAAGACCTATAATTTAACGTGGAATCCAAACCACGGTGGAGGCCTGGCATTCCACACGTTTACAAGTTGTGATTAATACACGTCTTGTCAGAGGTGAAGAGTTTGGCAATCAGATAAATATGTGCCGAAACCAAGGATAGAACCCCGGACGCCAGCTCAGAAGGTCGACAACTTACCCCTAGACCACCAGGTCACCCCATATTAATAAAATGTATACATTTTTACTTCGTGGTTTTTACAACAGAGATATAATAGTGCATAAAATAACAATTAAAAAGTATTATTCACACTTGTATCTTCTTATAACTTGCTACTACATATTACAAGATAAACGATTAGTTTTCTTATAACGTGGAGGAAAAGTAATTCAAAATATAAGTCTCAAAACTAAAAGTTTTTTTATTTTGTAAATCAAACGCTCGGATACGGGCTGGGCTGTATTTCATTTATTTGATGTATATGACGTTCACTCTCTTTACCGACTGATTCTTTCAGCACATGATTTATAAAGTAACTTAAATCTAGAACAGATACAACATACATCCCCCGGCCGTTAATTCATTTCTGTGAAAGGAAAAATCCACATTTCACCAATTACAAATTTTTAGGCCATCCCAATAATCTAATTCGGGACTTTTAACTCAGTAAAGGGCTATATATACTTCCACAAGTATCTTCAATACTCCAGTTATCTACCTTATTTAATGAAGTGAAGGCAACCTTTTAGAAACTCTCGTTTGTAAATCACTTTTAAGCGAACTACAGGTGTTATAGTGATATTTAATTAATTGTCCACGTTGAGCGTCAATTATTACGTTACTGGTTGGCGATGGGCGCCAATTGAAGTGATACCCTTTAATTAGCCGATAATTGCCCCGTGATCGAGAACTAATTAAAACGATATAGTATTTTGATGATATAATTGGTATTTATAGCCCCGTGATCAAGCCAATTATATTGATATGGAATTATGTGTGATATGTTAATTTAATAAATAAAACCTTTAATGTTGCATACGATTTATTAAAGTTATTTTATCTTCGGCACTGAAGATATAAGTTTATATGATACAACTAAGTTGAACTACAGAATTCAGTTAGTGTCACTGTGAATTACTGTCTTTGATACAAAGTTGTTGTTTTTTTGTGTGGGGGTGTTCACTGTAATGGATTCATACGTACAAGCAGCTTATATATGACCTACCCACTACCCCTTGGACCGCTCGTGATTGGTGTCAGAACCAACAAATTGAAAAAGTCCTGGTGACAGGTGTTATGAAAGATGGCTTCCTATTGGGTGTAGGGAGCTAGCATCACTTGCTTTTTTGGTAAATACTATAGAGTTGATTTTGTTTTGATGATGCAATATATTGACATCAGTTCTGAAAAGCGCGTGATTCTCAATTGATGGAGTATTGAAAGGATATTTTATATACAATACTTAAAAGAAAAATGCACTTTATCCATGACTTTTTTAATATAAGAGAGGGGTCCAAATCAATATTGTTACAATGTCACTACCACAACAAATAAATGTCCAAACTTTTATTTTATTTATTTAATATTTAAATAATGTAAAAATTTGGATAAAATTATTAAAAGTAAATTGTTTGTTGTGAAAGCTTTTGTGGCCAAAAGTCGATTTTCCTAAAATCAGTTTTAACAATTTTGATTAAAATTGGTATCTAGGCGGTGATTAAGATTATAAATAAATTGGCTATTTTCATTTTTCCATGAAATTTTTTTTTTAGGGTTCTTTACAGAATCTGAAACTTCCGTATCTCCACAAATATTTGAGATGCTAAATAACTTAGCATTGCAAAATTGATGCTATTAAAAATAAAAATAAAACTTTTATGTGAAAAGTATTTTTATAAAATCAACAGTTTCTGAGATATTGGCAAATATATTAATACAATTTTGTGAGCTTTAGTTGTAAAGAGATACTACTTAAGTTTTAAAGCACTAAATCTCCAATGCCATAAAGTAATTAAATATAAATAAGTAAGTCTCTAAAAGTTTATGTTGTTTTTTCCTTAAACCTCTTAGGATAAATGTTTGTACAAATATGATCTATCTCCATTTTAGACTCAATAGTCAATATTTAAATTTTTTATTGGTCAAAATTTATAAATGAGGAATACCAATGCGATGACATGAAGCTGTGCAACACCTAATAAAATGTCGAAAATTTTAACCTGAAGTTGAAATTTTAATACGAAGTGTTGCCCTTGTGGACCCTATATTGATCTTTTTGTATCGGTCCAAACATACAAATGAGAACATTAATTCTTTAAAAATAAAATTATAAAATTTAAAAATGGGGCTCAAAAAATATTTTACATAGATATATTGCAATGTATGCTTGTGTTTGATAGTGTATATTGTTTCGTTTCACATATATTACGAGTTTTGAGTAAATATTTCCATTTTTAAACAATAGAGCGAGAAATTCCATGTGGAGTTACGTAACATTTATTTATTTAATTATAAGAAATGAAGACCCGAAATCCGACCACTTTGTGAATATATTATTATTATTATTATTAGCACCGCGTCTTACTACCCGTTCGGGTTATACGCACTTACGCTAATGTGTAATGGTAGGGTACAGATAAATCTTTGCCGGGACCGAGGATCGAACCCCGGCCGCCAGCATAGAAGTCTGACACCTTACCCCTAGACTGCCAGGTCACCTTGTGAATAGAGATAACGCATATTTCACAATGAAATATTTGAACAATTGTTGGAAAACAAACACGGGGAACATGCTTTTGTGGGCATGCAACTAAGATAAAATGACAGACGACTATAATACTAATGAATAAAGTGTCCATAAACATTTAAAAACCAAGAATAAAATAAAGTGTTATCGCATTGCTTTAGTTACGAGATTCATAACTTTCACTAGTCCCTGTATTATGTGTTTAAAGCGTTATTTTGGCGCATGGTTTATAATGTATTCACTCTTTTACGAAAAGCTTTTCATCCCACGTGGAATCTAAAAAACCTAAGATCAATTTAAGATCTCGTATCACCTCTAGGATAACATTAAACTTGAAAAATATAACATGTTTTCAAGTGACCTGTCTACATTTTATAGAACTTTCTCTTGTCCTAAGAGTAAGATATTCCGGACTCATTTTCTCATTTTATATTAACAAGAACACATTGTGTTTGTTTACTTACCTAAGAAAACATCCAAACTTTGTGAAAGATTTGGCCTTCAACAAGATTCACCCCTACCATCGAGCTCCACTAGTTAAAAAAAAAAAGTGAAATCGGAGTTTTGTCACAGTTCTTTTTAGAAGAAAAGTTGTGAAGAGCTTACGCCTTATTGATGGCCTCTTCCTTGAGATCCACGGGACTACCAATTTACCTCACGACTCAAGTCAGATGGGGCACTCACTTTGTCACAGTCAACTAGTGAGGAGTGAATTAATCACGCCTACTCGTATTTTAGCAATCACGAGAGATGGTTGTGTGAAAGGCACGACAACTAGTTTTTTTTAATCATATATGATATAGAGATAATAATTATCTATAATATGTTAACCATGATTAAGGTGTTCAATAAACTAACTAAAATTAATAAATATCGTCTTCATCCTAGCACGTTGGTGCTAGCCTCGGTGGCCTTGGGATAGGATATTCGTGGGTTTAAACCCAGCCGAGGTTGACGGATTTATCTTGATAAAAATCCGTAGCATAGTTTCCTTCAGAGGGGAAGAGAAGCAGTAGGTACAATGTTGATTGGGGCATGTAAAAGAAACCTGGAGGGTATATGAAAATAACTTTCCCTGTAAAATTAGTATAATCTTTCACTCTCGCTCAAATAAATGCAGCGTGGAAGGTAGCGAGCAACGACCACACTGCTCAGACTCCCCTAGTGCATGGGGTTTATACCAGATAGTGCAGGCAAAAATAACCAGCCGAAGGGCTACGTGCATGCCTTGCTCCAGATGGACATAAATCATATCCAACGAATCTTAACTACCCAACAGTCGATTGCAAAACGAGTATATTAAAAACACGAGTATCGAGAGAGATCACGGTGTATAGTGAGTTGGTCAGGATCCGAGCTTGGTATGCCTGGTTATATATATATACATATATATATATATATATATATAGTATATATATATACTAGCTGACCCGGCAAACGTTGTTTTGCCATATAAATAATTTTTAAGTAATTTCTAGTGTAGACAAAAAATAGCTTACTTATTGTAAGTGTGTAAGAATGTGGTATATGCGTGAAATAGGCATGGAGCGCTGTGAACGATGAGGGAATATAAAAATAACAAAAGGCAAACATTATTTTTAAGTTATTATAATTTATTCCTTAAAATTATATATCATTAATTAATCAATTACGACAGTAACACTAACAAACAATATCAATCTCTTAATGCCATAGCGTGAACAATATTTTTTGTTAGTCCATCTTTAGCTAACACAAACAAACTGGATGGTTTACCCACTCGAGAGCATGCCACGTATAATTGTCCGTGTGAAAAACATGGTGTTCTCAAATCTAAGCCACAAATAGACATCGTTTGACCTTGGGATTTGTTGATAGTCATTGCAAATGCCAATCTAATCGGAAACTGAATACGTTTGAATTGAATTGGCACATGACGATTGATCAGTTATCGACCGGGGATGAAAAATGATTAAATTACTAAAATGGCTATTAAAAAATAGGGGTTGGTGATAAAAGGGTAAAAATTTAGGGTTGTATGTATTTTTTAATGCGACATAATAAAAAAAATAAAGATATTAAAAAAATGTCTAAAAATTATAGAAAAATGTTAAGGGTGGACAACCCTTATCACTAAGGGGTATGAAAAATAGATGTTGGCCGATTCTCAGACCTACTCAATATGCTCACAAAATTTCATGAGAATCGGTCAAGCCGTTTCGGAGGAGTACGGGAACGAACATTGTGACACGAGAATTTTATATATAAGAGATATGCTACGTGTGGTTTTTCCTTATATTTTAGAAATAATTGGCATTAATAAAAACCAGTGTGACTGTTAAATCATATTTTTAAAACTACAAAAAAAATTAAAACAAAAATAGACTAAAAAAATAATTAACTGACCCCATTCTAGATGTTGTCAAGTAAAGAGTGCAGATAGCAGCACTTCAATACGTTTTATTGTTTGGTAGTAATCTTTTATCTGATATTCCGGTTAATCGAGAGTGAGATTGGCTCTTAAAAGTGTGTACTTCCTTATAGCAAACCGCATGCCAAGTATATCTAGCGATGCTTACGAAGAACCCTGACAAGCCTAGAGGATCATTAAAGGAAGGGCCAATATGAGCAACGTTTACAATAGGCGGGTTTTCGTGGTTGATCTGGTATCGAAGTTAACGAAATGTTTATGACCGAAACGATATAAGAGCTCGGTTTGGTAACGCTTTTCTTGACCAGCCTAAAGAGTATGGTTACGACCAATGAGCCTAGAATTTGTGTGCCAATTTCCTATTAGCATCACTTCTTATGTTAGATTTAAACGAGTACAACTTTGTAGTCAATGGATTTTAAGTGTTTTTGTAAATTAAAATGGACAGAAATTACTAGCTAGATATACATGGCAGTAAGTAGGTACTTAAAAACCATTTAGTAATGGATAAAAGAGAGTTATATGATCTAGGCCTATTTAATATTTAATATATATTCCCTGGTTGTGCGCTATATGCCACTAATGCCACCTAGCAGTAAGCAGATATCGCAGTAGCTTAGCCACAAGACGGGCTGTGTTTTACTTTATCTTACCATTTGTGCATCAGCATAGTGCTCAATATGACATATCTTTAGTCCAGAAAAGGGTTGTTGCCTGAGTGTAAATGTTAGGAAATCTGCCGAGGTGGAATCGGGGAAACCTCTTGAAGTGGTGGGTGCCAAAGCTTGTTGTAGTCAAGGAGCATGATGAACTATTGAAGCTACTTAGAAATCCCTATCCATCAGATTTCTTCCTATGGGGGTTAGTGACCATTGCTCACGGGATCCCAGTGGATACAGTGAATAAGCTAATTTTCAGGAGTTTCATTGAGAATCTTCCAAAACTCCCTAGGAACTGGAAAAATTGGAATTCAAATCTTAAAAAATAGATTTGAGGCTAATTTTCCAGGTGCCCACTATGGATTTTGTTTTTACATCCTATTTACGCTATTAGTGACGAACTTAAGATGCTTATTAATCTCTAATTTAAAAGTACCAGTGAGTAACATTTTCTCTTATTTCTTTCTCCTCGCCTCATTGGTGCAAACGTTTTGATGGAATGTAAGGAAATAAAAATGTGGTGCAAACATATTTATAACAAATAAAAAAAATATAGCCCAAATAAAGTCAAATTGCTTCAAAGGATAGCTACGAAAATTCTAAAATGAAATTATCCGACATTTCAAGGTTTCCTGGGCATCTTTAATTTTTTTTCTGACTTGACCTTTATACACTTTTACTTAGCGAGTGAAACTTTCGTTTATTTGATTAATCCCACTGGAAAAAATTGTAACAGCTTTTAATCATCAATTTTTTTGTATTAGTTATTTATTCAGTACCAAATGTTTTAGGTATTAATTGTGGCACAGTGTACTATAAATGTGATATACAAAATCACACCATGAACAACTTACTCATGCTAGCACAATGCCGTAATATATACTATAGGCAATGCATTTTGTTAACATGCAATGAAAAAAATGCTTCTTTTTTGTATTAGTTTTTAAGTGAAAAATGAATGGGTCTTTTAAGACAAGCATTTAAATTCCCAGATCTTTACTATTTTTTTAGATAAATTACCAGACATTGCCCTATTTTTCCAGATCCCCTTGCTTATAGCCACCATGTGTAACGTTAAATTAGATTTTGTCAAAGTTATAAATATTGTTCACACTGTACAGGAGGTAGAAAAAACTCTGGTACACCTACATCCGCCCTCCCCCCACTTCCCAATCCTCCTGTATCCATTTAAACGTATTAAAAGAGAGAAGTAATTCCTTATACACAATACAATTTTATGTGGGAAGATTTAACTTTCCAGGCAACCGATATTAATTAGTGAACATAGAACTGTGCGCCGATAATCTACGCTTTTAAAAGAAGTTTCATCCACTTTAAAATTTCATGATTGCATGTTACAGGAACCCTCTCTCCAAGTGGTGTGCATACTCTTCAAAAGTGAGTGGAACAAGACATTTTAAACTCTCAATATGATATGTTATGGTTGTTAATAAGTTCTTGTTAATGATTAAATGGTTTTACAGGAGTTTCTTGATTAACATTTCATTGCTGCCTGGACGCTTTTGATTGCTCAAAACATCAATAAATATAACCTAACAAACAAACCAACCAAGGCTCAGCTACGCATGATAATTATTGAATCTTCATTTTTCTTTTAACATAAATGAGCTTAGAAATCTCAAAAGTGATCAATAAAAAATAATAACATGTAATTACTATTGAAATACATTTTTACTAACTCCTGCATCGCCAAGTACAGTGAGATCTGGGGCTCGTCGATTCTGTTCAGTGATAACGCTGGTAGCCCTGATGCCACTCGGTAATGTTCATTTGTTTGAAAACCAAACTTTGCGGCCTTTTCATTTGTCTTTCATGGCTAGCTTTGTTCCACCTGAATTTGGTAAGAAGTCTGTTCTAAAAGGTATTTTTCCCAAACCAAAATTTTACTAGTGTAATTCTGATAGGGGGAAAAAACCGTTCATAACGGACCTCCTAAATAAAATAATTATATGGCAATGCGAGGTAGAAACGGATTTGTGTGCACAAAATAGATTAACGCTTTTTTATATTTACAAGGTCATCCAAGCAACCCAAGTAATGGGGATAGTTTCCTGTTGTTGCGTTGTTATGGTTAGTGGAATCACGATAGGGAATTTAGAGAAAAAAAAATTTCTATATGTTAATATTGAAAAAAAATCCACTAAGGCTGGATTTTTTAAAGCATCGTGTCTTGTTACCCGATTGGGTTATAAGCTTGCGTACTAATTACGATAGTAGTTTTAGGGAGTGGGGAGGGTATATTTAGAGGAAGCGTACATTACATTTACGTGGAGGTTAAGTGAAAAACAACTTTGGAAAAAAAAACTCGGTATTCTCGGCCAATATTCTAACCTCGATTTCTCCGTCATCAGCAGTCTAGTCTACTGTGAGGGTACCTACCACCTTAGACCATGTGGCTACCGAAGGGGATGTTTGCTTAGTTGCTCACGAATTTGGTTGTAAGATATATTTATACTTCTGGGGGCGTTAAATTGTATTAGCCCACTTAGGTGGCCACGTGGTCTTATGTTCTACTCCCACAGTTGAATAGAATGCCGATAACAGGAAGATCAAGGTTCAAATCACGGTCTGGTGTATTGAGGGTGGTTTTAGAAAATAGTTTTAAACTCTCCCTCCAAGCATATGCGAGTACAATTTTATAAATATAGCCTTCCTCATCCTTTAAAACAATTAGCGTAATTAGTACATAAGCGTATAATCCAAACGGATAGCAAGACGCAGTGCTAAAAAATTACTACCAATTAATTTGTTTGCGTAAATAAATTGGTTTGTGTATTCAGCTACTGAAAACTAAATTTATAAAGATGAATATGGCTAATAGCTTATCGCATTAATCTAATCCATTAAAGGCAAAAAAGAATTAAAGGGCAAAACAAATGATCTATGTTATACAAACAAACACGCCTAAGCTAGATATTTTACTACAGGCTTGTGAGAGTAAAGGCGCCTATATACTGGTAAAAACAATTATTTTTAGAATCAAATTGTTTCAGACAGCTGCCTCAAACAAGTGTTAGACGCAGTAGGATATCATTATCAGACAAAACAATAAATTCATAAAACAAAATGGCCTACCTAATGTTTCCGCCATTAAAATAAAAAAATATTTTTTCCTGACAATTTAATTTTCTAAGGAATTATATCCCTCGTACCAGTATTGGTACGAATGTCTCAGTATGAGCATAGTATAAAGGTTTGAACCTTAGTTTTTTTTAATAATTACATTATATTTATTTTATTAACGCCAAGATCTTTCTTTCTAACTTAAGGAACAAAGGAGAGCTTAGTTTTATCAAGAGGAAGGAAAGATCATAGTGATAGATAACATGTCTTCTACCCTCTCTTCCTATGAATGAAATTCAAGCCACGATCACGTCTTCACCCTCAAACTAGTATATTGAGAGACTGGCCCTTTATAAAACATGAATGCAAGAACAGGCCATTTGTATACTTGTTTGGGGGTAAAATTTCGATAAATGGAAAGAATGCTATTTTGATATCAACTCTCAAGAGTATTTTACTAATGAATGAGTTTTTTAATTCCCAACTTTTCGAAAAGTCAACTAACGATTTTGTTTAAAACTTATATCTTATATACTTGGTTTTATGGAAGTACAAAATAACCCTGTTGACGATGCTCGCAACATGATTGGCTGGCTAGAAGTGCATCGTGATGATTCCATTTAAAATCTTGAAGAAGGTTTACGTTACGTTTCATAACGTTATGTTTACATTAAGTGAACGTTAAGATGATTGTGATCCTGGCATTATTCTTAGCTGAGACTCAATGTAGCTATTCCAACAAACATGGGAAGATGTATTTAAAAAACAACCAAGAGTGGTTGCGCACAGCTAACAAATCAGTCGAAGGAGAACAACCAAGGAAATTATTTCCAAAAGCAATTTAGTGGCATGACAACAACTAATTTAAATTGGTTTTGGAATGAGAGCATAAGTCCCACGCTTCAATGCAAATATATAATAATGTCAAAGGAAAGGTTGAGAGGTGGGAGGTAAACTGTAACTGTGCTATGTGCTGATGAATGGTAGGAAACTACAAGAAATGATAACATTACAGAAATAAAGAAAGAGAGACAGAGAAAGAATAAGGGTGGTAAGACATCTGCATGATATATTCAAAGTGATAACTTAAGAAGAGTTTGCCAAGGCACAAAATAAGCTATTTCAATGGATAATATTTTTAAAATATTCTATAGTATAAATAAGTATAGAGATGAGGGTTTTATTCTTAATGTACTAGCTTAGTATATGTATTTGCCATGTGTGAAATGTATATGCCCTAATTTGTGGTAGACAAAAGATTGCATTTAGTCAAATAAGAAGTTATATATCAGTATAAACAGACAATAAATGATAATTATATATATTTGTGGTTTAAAAAGGTTATGGTTATATTGTGTTTATATGTGAAATTATTCCTGTAGGCATACTCTATAAACAACGTTTTCAAGAACAGAATCATAAAATAATTTTCTTAACTGGTTTCTCAACATCCCTCCACTCAAAAATGGGTAATTTTCCTTTACTATTATACCTTTCTCGTCCTGCCCGATAGGCCTAAGCTAAACGCCCGTACGGGTAGTAAGGCACGTACCATAAACAATAAACTCGTCAAGACTAATCAATCAGCTCAAGGTTCAAGGATCTGGCTTACCAATATATTAGGACTGGGTAGATACACTCAGTTTACCCTGAAAGGTAGCAATCTTACCTTGATGGGTTACACTATAGTGCAGCTCATAAAATGTGAGCGTACTGTAATTGGTCAAACTAACCATTCTTTCCGATCTTTCTGGATAAAGGAGTGTACATGATTATTAATTTCAGCTTAAATCTGTACTCAACCAAGATTAAGGTGAAAAAGAAAGTCACAAACAGCCACTTTAAACAAAAGGTCATTCAGCCTTAAAATAAAAGGCAATGACCCTACCACCATTCCACTTCTACTGAAATATTTCTTACTTCAACATTCAAGAGTTTAAAAAAAGAAAACAAAAAACAGACCCGTAGCCAAACAGTAAACTAATAATGCAACTAAATATGTCAAGTTTTAAATTAACTCCACCTTATATGGGCTAGAAGATATTAAGGCTTTCAAACTCCCCATGTACTTAACTGATTGAGGAAGAAGCAGATGCCATCACAAACTACAGGTGCTTGTTTAGACACAAGGTGATTACGGGAAGAGCAAAGTCTTTCATAAAGTGCTTAGTTTTCACGTTGTGCAAGTGACGTGCAATCAAAATACGAGGTACGCCTTCATTTTAGTTTATTTACCATGTCATATCTTGGAGAGATTTCATATGGATGGCAAGGCATAACAAATAATGCCACTCTAGGTGTGAGGTAGAAGATAACTAAAATATAACTTTAACAATACATGTCAACCGCTTCGGTGGTAGCATGATCTAAGTTAGTAATCACTCTTGAAAAGACCAAATTTTCAATGACACTGAGTGTGGGACGTTAAGCCCAAAGAGTTTGACTATCCTTCAACGCAAATGATGATACATTTCATCTCAATCAAATAATCCTCATCCCTAGCCAAATTATGTAAATATGTGGATGGCCCGATGGGTAGTAAAACGCAGTATACAAAACAACTAAAAACAATACATCTTGGGGACTAAAATATTAAGAGCTGGCTAAACAGTCCCAAGATATTGCCCTTTGATGAGAAGCACATGGGGTGGTTTTCCAAATGGGATTATCCCTTTATTGCGTATCTTCTTTCCATGATAATGAAGATAAATGCTCTATAAGCTACTCTCGACCAGAGCATGAGGTTAAGGTCCAACTTCATATGTCCCGATAATGTATTCATCATGGCTTATCATGAGGTCACATATTAAAAAGTCACTAATGATTTTACAAAATTATCTTAACGCTAAAATCCAAGAAAAAGTAATAATAAAATTAATTAAAGGATTACCTTTAAATTATTAAACATAACATTTTAAGCAATGATACGTTCCTTCATATGGTATTCATGCTAAATGGTTGTAATTAAAACGAGGTTATATTTTCTCTATTAAAAAAATTTGTATAACAATAACAATGTTGAAGGTAACCATTTATATAGAGGATATCATAGATACAAAACATCCGGAGCCAGATTATAACAAAAATAAAATTACCTGAAATTTTGTAGTGAAAGATAATGAGTTTTATATTTCCATCAAAATGAAAATACAGTTTGAGAGATTCTTGAAATGATCGGATATTTACGCCAAGTTCCCTTTTAATTTTATAATTGGACAATTTAACCACATGAATATAGCCCGGATGGGTATAGACGTGGATATATATATATATAAATATATATTTATATGTATATATATAATTATAATATAAATATATATATGTATATATATAATTATAATATAAATATATATTTATATGTATATATATATATAAATAAATATATATTTATATGTATATATATATAATTATAATATAAATATATATATGTATATATAATTATAATATAAATATATATATATGTATATATATATAATTATAATATAAATATATATATATATAATATTTTTATATATATATAAGCTGTCAGACTTCTATGCTGGTGATCGGGGTTCAATCTTCGGTCCCGGCATAGATTTATCTGACTACCAAACCCTTTCTTCACCTCTGACAAGACATCTTGTGAATGTGGGGAATGCCAGGCCTCCACCATGGTTCGGATTCCACGTTAAACACATTAGCGTAAGTGCGTACAACCCGAACGGGTAGTAAGACGCGGTGCTAATAATAATAATAATAATAATAATAATAATAATATAACAAACTCTGAATTTTGGCATCAAATTAAGAAATTGGACTGTTTTTAGAGCAATAAAATAAAAATAAATTACTAAGAATGGAGTCTTAAATAAAAAAATTGGTAGTTTACATTTATCCATAGAGATGTCACAAGTTGTTTTTTCCGATATGTTAAATGTTAGTAAGTAATAGAAGGTACCCGAACGTAACTTGACAAGCAAGCCAATTCTAATTGGGAAATGTATCCCGTTTAACCAGAGTGTAGAATGTACGAGAACTTTTAATGTGGCATCGTAAAACAAGAACTCTAGTCACCAATAACTCGTATTAAAAAAATAGAACAATGTTCCCCGTTGGGTACGTAGGCTAAACATCAAGCTCATCTAGTCTGGTTTGCCGGCGACGTGGATGACGGGGTTTAAATCCAGAGCGGGTATGGCGAAGGTTGATTTCCTATGTGAATTCCCCTCTCCCCTTATGAAAAAACGATTTAATTTCTTCTAAGTCAGCGGTTCCCAAACTGTGGTACACGTACCATCAGTGGTGCGTACAATTTGTAAGGATAGATTCCTACAGGTTACACACATATTATAATTGAAAAGAACATAGTTTAAATAACATATAGATTTATTGATAGAAAAACAATAGTTAAGAAAGCAATGGTTTACAGTAATGTGGTTGGAAATGCGTAAGGATTTTGATCCAATCAGTTAGCAGTGAGAATTGAGACTGTGGCTACTAGGGCTGCGTAGTCGCCAGGCCACAGGTAGAAGTTTTTCTATAAAGTAGAACAATTAAATAATTACTAATAGAAAAATATATGACATGATGTACATGTAACTTTAAAGAGGTTTTGCTTGATAGGGCCTTCAAAATTATATCTATTAAACACTTAGGATAACCAGCTGTTGATAACAGCAGTTGATGGCTAAGAAAAAGGTGTTATCAAAAGTACTATGGCTGGTCACATTCCCCTTTGGTACTGCCAGGGCATTCAATAGTACATAAGATTCTAATAGCAAGAGCTTTAAGAACAACACAACCAATAGAAAGCGATCGAAAGGCAAAAGTGAAAGAGTATTATTTGCGTGGACACCACTATAACTCTAGTGCAGTTACTTTGGTTGCGCACCGAAACTAATACTGCACGTGAAGCGTGATTACTTGAACAACCCAAGACACTGATATTTATCAACTGAATTGTAATAAGGTAAACAAAACTTACAACCTGGGGGTAGCCATCCATAAACTGAACTGATGCTCACGCCGTACAAGGCGTCATGACAAATTCTGATTCAAAAATATATGAAAGGAACTAGTGGAAAATTATAAGTCCCTAATTAAGACATTATAACTTTCTACGCCAGAGGCTCATAATGTAAAGACATAAAGGTCTATATATATATATATATATCAACAGAGTCTACAGTACTGAAATATAATATTTGAAAAACAAGCAATAAAGAGACTCGTCCCGCATTCTAAAGGACACAATATTTAATCAATAAAATAAAGCTTGAGTTAGTAAGTCAACAAAACTTGAAGTTGATTAACGGTCAACTAGACCTACTATTAATTCGAAAGAAAATCGTCTCCGACAAAAAACTAAAAGGCTGCAAATAGATATAACTCATCTTTATAACCAAAATAATATTCTAAGTCATAAGGACTCGTCGATTACTTAGAATACTTAATACATCGAAGTCTGTGGTTCCATCCATAGCTGCGGTGAATCCCACGGCCTAGACTTCATAGGTGGTGTTGAAACGCGTCAGCCTGTCTAAAGTGGCGGTGTATCTGACACCTCAATCTTCATGGTCGACGTGACGAAGCTGCAGTCCTTCCTTCAATGCAGGGATACAGTAAACTGGCTATATTGTGTGCTGGGACACGGGCCCTTATATAGTTCCCAACCTGATACGAATGGAAGAAAGCAGAAAGGATGATAAACACAAGAACATAGAAAGGAGAACTACGGACGTAGGTGGGCAGAAAGAGAGAATTAACAAGAAAAATTCACTCACGGAGGAGAGGGAGAAAGAAGCTCCCTTGGTTTACCACCAGGGTCGTTGATGAGGAGATCTTTGTGTTGATGCTCATACGCATTTCTTCTCTTCAACAGATCTAGTTATGATAGCACGTGGTTCGGCCATCATTGAATAGTTTTATTGAGCTTCACATGTGGGAGAATGGAATCAGCGGACATCCTGAAGATGTGAGTACTCACCAAGGCATATTATATGGAAATATATCTGTTTTAATTATGTTATTCAAAATCCATTATTATTTTAATAAGAATTGGTGATATATATGTAGTTTACTATATTTTCTTGTTAACAGCATGGCCAGCGTATGTAGATATATTGGACATTATCCAACGGGAAAAGCAATGCGTTAAAGTATTTTATTCATAACTATGTTAACATTAACCCTCTTCTTTGATATCTACTCCCGTATTTTACAAAAGTCGGTATTTTTGACCAACCACGTGTTTGAATGTTTGAAGGTATGGAGAAACGTAAATTTATTAGACTGCATCTTCAGAGTAGAATCAATTAAATATGTGAATATAGATTATTTCTTGCATAAATTATGGAATTATAGATTTTTTTAATTGTAGATGTCCAATCTAACTGATTGACATGCTACAAATTATTCTTGTTGGCATGCCATGAGAAGCCAAATAAAACTATCAAATTAAAGCCGGAAAAAGATGGGGCCCCATAAAATCCTACAAATATATTTTGACCAGTCTAGCTAATTTTAAGACAGATTTAAACACTTATTTGAGGGATGTTAACACTGTTTCAAGCTCAGACAACCGAAGCAGCAGTGCAGTCTGTGTTATAATATCTCGGCACACCATTATAATGTTCCGAAATAAATATTCAGCATTCATCAGCATGGTGGTATTCTTAATTACGGAAATTTGGGGTGGTACGCCATCCAAAAAGTTTGGGAACCAATGCTCTAAGTCATATCTTCTTCGTCCTTACCCCATCAGTGTAATTATATTATGCGTATAACATGGACGAGTAATAGGACGTCTTAGAAAAAAATAACACGCAAATACTTTTCCACAAATAAGAAAACACAATCAGTGATCTTAAAATATACACTCCATTTACCTTCAAAAATATTAGCTCAGTTGGTAGCATGTCTGTCTAATGAGCCTGGCATGCCCGAAAAATGTATCATTAGGGAAACGCGATGAATTAACAACTGGGGGTTGGATGATGTGTCTGGACTATATTTAAGTTAATTTATAAGGAATGTGCTGATATATTCCGTCAGTTCAGAAAGTGTAGGCTAAATAACTCTAATAAATGCATTTAAAAAAACTCTTACCATGAATGTTAGTAGTCTTAACTTAACCAAGAAGGATTACTGTTTACACTATGACTATTATTATAAGCGAGACCATGGCTAGATCCTGCAAGGTAATCTTTTTACTCTTTCAGTAAAATCTGAGTGCACCATTTTGCTTATATCAATATCGATAATGTGTTTTAGTAAAATGTTAACAAAATTTATCCACAAGACAGCATTATAGCTATGAGGTAATAACGAATTGAAGCCTTAGCAAAATTGTTCATCGCAAGAGGCTGGTGAATTTGGATAAAATCTTTCCCGTGGATGTTTAATTAGAAAACCTAATTAGGAATATTTATAAAGGACCATGGCTTGATGCCAAGCTGCGACTAAAATTGTGTACTTGCAAATCTTTGTGTGCAAGCTCATCTTATTTACATGGATTAAGGAGGAATGGAAGGGAATTTTTAATAATACTAATATCAATCTAAGTGTAAAAATATCCATGGTAATGCAATTAAGTTTTAAAAAATGTCTAAACGAATATAGACTAAATTTCTATAGATGATAAAAAGTAGGGTCAAAAATAATATTAGTTGAGTTTTTTCAAAAATATTAAATATAGTAGACCTATTTTTCATGGACTGTGAAAACATCTAGTTGATAAACTATTTTGCCAATCAAATTTTCAATTTTTATTTCTATTTGTGTGTATCAAAAAGAAGTTATTTATTACTATAAAAGAACTAATACATGCATAAAATTGACCTAGATTAATACAAATTTACTATTAGCACAGTAGGTTTTATAAGTGTTGAATCAATTATTTATTAATACCTTTTATCTATAAATATAAAACATGTCCTAACATTATGAGCACCTTATATTTTACTAAGAGTATGAGTGTTAATTAGTTGGGTCTAGCTATTATGAGGCATTGTAAAAAAGAAAAAAAAAATTCTTCTAACCTGCCCAAGACAGATTGCATACCCAATACCTTATGTCCTCCCTTGAAGCAAATGATTCAGCTGTATTATCGTAAATATAGGGTTTACTCTTTTTTTTAGTACCACGTCTTAATTAATACCCGTTCGGGTTGTACGCAGGTTCACTAATAATAATTTTTATTTATTTAAGGTATTCAACGTGCACTTTCTGAACCGACCAATTATATCAGCACACGAGAATTTCTATGAGCAAGAGTGAAATCACCCACCAATTTTGCCGGGAAAGGTAGATTCACATACCTTTAAGGGTTATTTTGCATGCTACATAATCGACATGGGACCAACGGCTTTACTTCTTCTCCAAAGGTAGTTGTGCTACGGATCTTTATCGCTAAAAAAAAATCCGTCAACCCCTGGCTGGTTTTTAACCCAAGAACATCGGAACAAGAGCCAAATAATTTTCCCCAGGACCACTATAGTTAAATAATACATATACTGTATATGGTCTGGTCGCTTTATGTCACATATTTGATTAAACCATTAAGAGCATGCGTAAATAAGAGTTATGTGTGTAAAATAAATTAGCCAATAGACTATTTTAATTTGTATTTAATTTATTTAATTGATTTTTTAGAATGTAGCTAAAGGAGTATGTGCTCAGTGACGGTGGCTATCATTAAAAACTTATGAAACTTTAATCCTTTAGAAGCCAAAGAACGCTTCCAATGTACTCTTCAAAACTTTGATGGAATAACTTATTGTTGAGTTTCCCAAAGTTCTGAAGCTCGTGATAGGTTAAATATAATCCGAAAATCTTTCAAGATAGTTTAAGCTGAAAAAGTAAACCTCTAGTGAAATTATATTACATTCTGTGACACTTAAGATAACAGTTTTTAAGTGCCATAGATCTCCTATCTGTGTGTATTTTGTATACACATAGTGTCATAACTTTTCGGAATATTCAAACTTGATAACGCCAGTGGTAATGGGTTGAGATCTGTAGGATTGAACATACTCTTACCCCGCTCAATATAATTACGTAAGAAACAAGTTAGAAAAGAACAACCTTGGTGCATCTGGTCAGGACATGAACTCTTACCTACCCATTACCGGGAAACCAGACTGGACGAGCTTGTCGCTTAGCCCACGTGCGTACCACCGATGCATGTTTTTAGTTATAGGGACTTCTGAATCGCTTGAATAATGCCTTATAAATCTTTATAAAAATTGTAAATTTATCTTAACTCTACACAGGTATATATGAATATGTAAATTAATTGTTATCGTGATGCATGGAAAGGTAAATGTGGTTATAAAATATATTATATCAAACACACTTAAAACTAAACAAGTGGTCAGTTTGGATGGTTAAAAGGACATCAATCGATTGAAATGGCTTGTATTATTCATCTATAAAAGAAATATTCACATATTTAATTTGAATTGACTATTTCCAATTGTGTCATTGTTGTATGGTGGCCTATGGTTTTTGTCAGCTATATTTGTGTCGAGCAGCTTTAGTGAATATGAATACGACAAAAACTATTAAGATTACTATCATATAAATGGAGTGAGCCACTATTCTTAAAGAAAGCGAATAGCACGAAAACTAATATTTAATCTCTTGTCCCTATGCAGTGTGTGTTGAGCTTAAGTTGGGTTTCCGCCAACAACCTGTTCCGAATGATAAACATGTCAAGGCCCTTTCCAGTGCAAGATGAAAACAGAGAAGTGAAGAACAGTTCTCAATTATTTATATTTGTGAAAAGAGTGGAATATACTACTTATGCATTGTTGGACATGGAGAGTATTGCCAAAGAGTCAGTTGTGTTTGATGACGTCTACAAACTTATTATTATTATTATTTAGCACCGCGTCTTACTACCCATTCGGATTAAACGCTTTAAGTAATAATTACGCTAATGGACTTGGAATTTGGAAGGTTAATTAGAGGAGGTGAACCCGCATTTGTGTGGAGGGAGAGTGTAAAACCACTTAGGACCCCCCCCCC
>CABEEJ010001382.1:130754-151336 GCA_901482245.1 Timema douglasi
GAACCTCGATCTCCCCGTCCTCAGCAGTCGAGCTCAACACGACTAGCGCGTTAGTCAACTACGCCACCGAGGCGGGTTACAAACTTATTAAAGTGAATTAAAAACAAACTTTAAGCTAAATGAAGTAGCTAAAGAGGGCATATCTGCCATATTCTGTATGCAAGGTCTACCATCAGCCTCAGGTTTTGTCGTGCATACTACCGAAGTACTCACAATGTACGGTGCACTATGACTGGGATCTACTTTGACGATCGATTGTTTTTCTAGGCCAGGGCTGCGCTTAGCAGATGTGGGGCCCTGAACAAACTTCGTTTGCGGGGCTTCCTAGCTATCTGCCCCCCCCCCCCCCCCNAGCTATCTGCCCCCCCCCCCCGCCTCCCCCCAAAATAAGAATTAAAATAACTATAATTTTTGTTTAATGTTATTAATTTATTCTGCACCTATTTACTCATTTTCAGACGTAATATGTATCAGGAAATGCCCTAGAGAGTAAATACATATAATAATTAATTTTATAAGCCGTGTTTTTGTACACGTAAACATTTAATCGATTATCTTCCACAATGAACTTGATCTGTATATAGTTACAAATAATAACTGTGCCAAGTTAGAATTAAATCGGTTATCGGGTTCAAAAGCTATCGTGAGATATATCATCTTTATTTGTTTTTACATATTGGCAATGTATGATAGATCGCCTATACAAGGAGCCTACTTTAATCGGGGGTTGTACACGATGCGTGAAATCGTTCTATTTACCATGCTCGTAGTGAACAAGTGGACGGAGCATGCTAGAAATCTTATAAAGGGCACGTCTCAATGTGCACGCGCGCGCACGCGGATCCGGTTCCAGGGCACATATCCAAAATCAAGCAGTGTTTGACTATCCGTGCTCGGGGAAAGACATGGGCTCTTCTTCTGTGTTGTTGTCTTGTGGCGTTGTAGTAGTTTGATGTACTGTATTTTAATTCAAGTATGGCTCTGCGGTGGAGTGATGCTCTAATTCTTAAGATTGTATGTAACCTCATATGAAGGTGAACCCGATCTCTGGGATTCATATTTCAAAAATTAAAAAAATTACAAAATCATTAGCTAATAGTTGGCAGACAACATTAGCTTTATTGATAGGATCAATATTTAATTTGCCAACAAACACACAACTCCTTTCAGAAGGTATGCAGAAATTGAAGTGGTCACATTCTAGCATGCTCTCTACCTTGTACATGTAAACACTTGGAGCTCAGTGAGAATGCTCCTTCCATGCTAGCCAAGGAGCACTCTCACGATCCACTTGCATTCTCCTTGGCTAGTACATCTTCACGCATCGTGTAAACCAAGCATCAGAGCTTGCAAGCAAAAATCCCCACCCCCCTTTCCTCAACTTTTTTTTTCCCTGTCACCTAAGCAAGCGCGGGGCCTGTGTTTGCACTCTCTTAAGGCTGGGTGGATCTGTTCTAGTCACTAGGTGGTGGAGGAAAGAAAAGTTGAAGGTTGTTTTTTTTTAAGCCGAGAGACGAAGAGAGAGGTTGTTGATAAATTCCTAAGGGGTGGACATGATTAGAAAAAATAATGATAGGTCAGGCAGATGCCACTTGTGAGAAGAGGGACAAAGTATTTCGAGTAACTCTTAAACTAGAGATGGTGGTGTTTGCCAAAACTACGAGGCTCTCTTCAGTGGTACACACGTCAAACAGGAACCAATGATGAGTGTATGTACAGTATCAATAAACCATCCAGTCAATAACGTACATGTAGCTGTCATTCCTACCAACGTTACTACCTTTAACTTTAGTGACACGGATCTTGTAGCCAGCGACATTGTTGATGTTTAAGCAAGGAACGTGTTTATATCGACTTCGAGAAATTGACTATACCAACTCTCATCAGGCTCCGTATGGATATAAGTTATGATGCGGTAGTGTAAAATAGGGAGGTAGAAATGTAAAAATTCTATGTTGAAAAAATAATTTAAGAAAATTGAACATTTTAGTCAAGATATCTTAAAATTACACTTTATCATTCAAGAAGAAGCTTTGTCCTAAAAAACTAACCTCAGAAAAAATTGATGTAAAACTAATTAGTATAAAGAAGGTAAAAGATCAGATCAAATTTATGTTAAAAGGGTCGAACATTGTATTTTGAAATATAACCAAACACATATAAGTGAGATCGAGAAAGGCTAATTTAGTTTTGAAACAAGTCATATAGGATTTTTTAACTGGAAAAGGAGAGCTGAAAGTTAATTAACAATAGTGATTGATTAGTTCATCAATTTAATGTTCCTAGTGGATATGACCAAATACTAAGATTGCTTTAATCTCACTTTGCAGAACCAATCCGTACGAAAAGAGGTTTCTAAGCTGAATTTTAGTTGTTCTACTAAATTTTTAGTGAAAACATGTCAAAACATGACCAAATTTGTCAAACATGTCAATGTTTATGAAACATGATCAATATAATATTTACTTCTGAACAATTTAAAAATTATTTTAATATAGAAGTAAATGGAAATTTAAGGAGGGTATTTGGATCAAGTGCTTAAGATTTTTAATTAATACATCAAATTAGAGATTTAGTTTTCTTTATTTTGTGAAGCAGACAATTCATCAAACTCTTTATCAGCTTGGACAGATTAGTTTTCAATGTGATGACTTACGAATTTTTTTTCCCCGATTTATCTAATTGGATTTTAGAATAATTTTCATCCTACAATAAAAATCCCTAAACTTCGAAATTTTATTTTTATTATAAATCCGTTTGTTTGAACATATGTATATAACTTATAGGTTGTAAAAAAAAGCCAAGCGTTGTAAAAGAGCTTATATGATAAAGAGAACCTTCTAAACATATTGAATCTGAGACCCAAACTGATCATAAAGAGAAAATAAAGCTTTATCTCCCTCATAAAAATACACAATGTAGAATCTGTTTACAAATACGGTGATGAATACTTAGTCCCTGTAATTTTCTATAGCCCGAAAATATATTTCAATAAAACTGTCTCATTTTTTTAATCACCACTTCTTACTAACCGTTTGGGCTATAAGCTTGTGTAAAAATTATGCAAATGGTTTTAGAGATGAGGAAGGCTATATTTATAGAAAGTGTACACGCATTTTCATGAGGTGAAAATTGAAAACCGTTTTAAAAAAACAGTACAGCCGAATGGGATTCGAACCTCGATCTCCCCATCATCGTCAGCTTATTCTATTGCGATATTAGTGCGTTAGACCACGTCGCCACCGAAGCATGTCAATATAGTTTGAATGTATTATCATCTCCAATGTTATTACAAATTAAACAATACAGTTATAATATATAATTTAAAACAACCTATTAGAAAAGGTTTATTCTTTCTTTACTTTTTTAATTCAGAACATTAAATAAAACACAATAATTAGGCCTACAACATAATTTCCATAAATTCCCAATTAAAAGCATTAAACAAATCTTATAAGCTATATGCTCAATAGAATTAATATAAATTAATTTTAAAATAAACAACTGGATATAATATTGGCTAATAAGTTGTTTTATTGAAATTTCGATCCTTCTTTTATTGATTTACATTTGCACATATATAGTTTATTGTGATAAACTACCGCGAAACCAATTGAAAAATCATTCAACACTTATTAATACTTCCTTTGCCCGGATACACCCTTCAGAGTCCAGGTTTTTGAGTGTGGAATTCTAGGAAATAGTGTGGTTGCTGTATCCTTTTAGAAATAGTAATTTCATAGCTCATGGTTTTTTTCCTTTGGTTTTTACTACCAGTCCAAGCTATGCGTATTTTAATTGTGCTAATTCATTAGAGATAAGGTAGAATCTAAAGTAAGCATACGCGCATTTGCGTGCATGGATAGTGGAAAACCATTTATGAACTTTAAGAACATGGCTGGGATTCAAACCATGGCCTCCCTGTCAATGGGAAAACATACTATATGAGCGTTAACATTTAGTCCCCGTACCTAACGATTAGGAAAATAATGTATTAAATTGCAAATATATGTACAATTATACATTTCAAGATATTTGGCTATGTTTATCTAAAGGTCTTCATTAACCGTACACAAGATATGAATTAAAATGCTTCAAATAAATTGTCAAAAGGATATAAATTTGTCAGAAACAAAATGTTCTTTGGACCATTAAAATGTTTTCCAAATCAACAAAATGTATAAACATTTAAAGTGGATGGTTGTAGTTTTTACTAAAATTTGTACAAATTAATTATATTTGTTAACTGGGGTTTTGCACTTATGGTAATTATTTCGCTCTTTACGTTTAATACTTTTTTGTGTCCCTTACAGGATATTTCATCTAGGACAGATTCCTCATATTATTAAAAATTATACATATTTTAAAATGTATGTGTTTCGTCTGCTTTCAAGTAATATAGAATTTAGAAAATTCAAAACAAGAATTTTACTGGTTGTTTCCTATGAGTTTGATAAGTGGTATTTTACCCGACAATACGAAAACAAATTTAGGGTGTATGAAAACAAGGTGATAAGGAAGATATTTCGTCCATAAAGCGATTTGGCTACTGGGGAGTGGAGGAGGTTACACACTTATGGGTTACATATCATGTACTATGTAAAATACATTGTTCAGGTAGTCAAGTCTCGTACATTACGGTAGGCAAGACACAAAGCAAGAATGGGAGATACTAGAACACCGTTCAGGGTTTGGACTAGAAAACTCAATGGTAAGAGATCATTGAACAAACTTAAGCGTAGATGGGAGGATAACATAAGAATATACCTTAAAGAGATAGTCTGTAATGAGTTGGACTGGATAGAACGAGAACAATATAGGGATAAGTGGCAGACTTTTGTAAGTGCGGCAATGAACTTTCGAGTTCCTTATAACATAGAGTAGTTATGTCTCTCTGCCTGGGGTAGGTCATAAACAAATTAACCTAATGTTCTTTAAAAATGTTAGAGCCAAGGACTTAGGTTAATGAGTGAAGTTATAATTATAGAGATGAAGAATGGTCTCTAAATATGTAACAAGAGAAAAAATACAAAGTTTCTTAGAACAAAGGGGACCAAGAAAAATACTTGGGGCTATGAGGGATGAATAAACAAAATAACAACGCAATTTAAACATTAAACGCATCCTTAAATATATTGAGGATAATCAAGGCGAACAGGTTGAAGTCAGGTGATCATGTGGTGCGTATGGGTGATTGCAGGTGTGTACATAACATTTTAGTCGTTAAATTTGAAGATAAATGACCCCTTAGTAGAACAAAACGTCAATGGGAGGATAATATGAAAATGCAAACACAATAAATATTGTTTAAGAGAATAAAACTATTCAATAATATCAAATATTATTTGGCAAGTGAAAAAATCTAAAAATTGTTTTTTAATAGTGGCTTAGCCTAAACGTGACTCGGGTTTAACAAGAAATGTTGGTTTAAAATTCATAAAAGTATAATAATTAATTAATATAAAGAGTTAATAAACTTAATAAATTGTTTAAAAACGAATAATATCAAAGAAAAAATGAGGACTGAAAAAAGCCATAGTAATTGAACTATTTTTTTATGTTTTTAAATTTTTATCATATTACATTTATTATTATATATAATATGTATATTTATAACATAGCTGATGTATACAGATGAAAAAGTCCAAGGAAGAGTGGTCGACAAGAGAACCATTTTGGATGTTATTCTTCAGTACAAAGCAAATTGGATCGGACACATCCTTATAAGGAACTGTTTTTTTCCACGACGTCACAAAGGTTGAGGGAAATATGAGTTTAGGGAAGAAGGAAGATTCAAACTTTGGATGACTTGAAGGAAAGAAGAAAATCCTGGGAGCTAAAGGAGGAGGTAGAAGACAGGGCGTATTGGTGGCCTAAGTTCACTGACATAAGGAATGGACTAGCCGAAAGACAGAACATGTAGTAATGAAATAAAGAAGCTACCATAAAAATGTATGGTTCACAAACACTCTTGTTTTTTCCTTTGAACTAAAGAATGATTATTTTGGTACATAGATAAATATAAATTTAATAGTAAGATAATAGGTTAGTTTTATGTTCAGTCCTTTGGCTTTTTATTTAATGATTTTTACCTTTATTTCTTTTATTAATAACTATTTGTAGTTTGATGAATCTTATATAATTTTCCTATGTATACATATAACAAGAAGCAGACTTCTTATTAACAACAAATATTGCAAAAATTAAAAGAAAAACAAAATCAACGTTTTGTCAATAACTGTAATATGTTGTCTCTAGATTTCAACAACAGTCTAAAACTAAAACAATGACTGAACAAAACTACCCACAAAAAAGATTGTATTCAGCAGGATATATGTTACACTCCATTCGTGAATTTGCCTAATTCACGAATCGGGCAAATTTCTGCTCATTTCATGAAATGGCCTCTCCTTCTGACCATTTTACAAACTGGGCGAAAAAAATTTACGAACTGGGCAAAAAATAGTCCAGTTCATGAATTGATTAGCTCCAAACATTAACTAATTCATGGAAATGACGAATTTTTTACCGGTCCGTGAAATGGACAGTCTAAGAGTAGGTTTGGTATTTAAGTTTATTTAGCTTTTAATCGTTTTAGAAAAAAGGTTAGGTCAAGCTAGGTTGTCCAAGATTAACTTAATATTATAAAAGAATTTCAGTTCAGCTTGTAGTAGATAGTACGATAAGTTCCAGCTCATAATGTGGACACAATTTAATACATATTTTGCCCAGTTCATGAAAAGGTCAATCTAGGAAACCAGATCATGGAATTAGCGAAAATTTGCACAATTCATGAAATAGAACGTTTTTCTACTGGGGTGTAACATATATAATTATAACATTGAATAATTGGCTTGATCATACATAATTATTTGTATGTATATGCATAATAGTGTTAATAAGGTATGTTTAAAAGATGTTTAAAAGATATACAATATTTTTCACTATGGATATTTGTAATTTATATTTCTTTATCACCCGACTATGGAAAGAGGAGGGTAATGTGGTTGGGTGCAATGTTTGTTTATTACCATTTTTTGTCTAAGCTACTCAAATGATTTGTCCAAACATGGTAGCAAATTAGTCATTATCTCTGGTGTGTTCTTAGTCAGTTTAGTCGGGGGTGCACGAGAGTACAAGTTAATGGTTTGAGATGTTAATTTGTTGAACGTGACGAATCAACCATGTTTGGCTATAAAATATTTTCACAAACGTTCACAGAAAACAATAAAATAATTCATAAACAAAAAAAACTGACTACGGAAAAAATGTAATAAAATAAAAATAGAAAAGGAAGTTTGACGTATTTTTGATGGTTTATTTAATTAATTCTCTTTACATTCTCTAGACCTCTCAAAGAGATAAAAATTAAACCTCAAGATTTTGTTAAATGTCGATGTTTCATTTCTGAAACAGAAAAAGCGATGCCATTTGTCTGTCTGTATCACGGATAAGAACCGAAATCATTTAATCAATTGAGCTAAAACTTGGAGTCTAGGTCCCCCAGAGGACTTTTTTGGAATTAGATATCAAAACCTAAAATTAATGGTAGTTTTCTGAAGGACATAAATAGATAAAATCGAGTTTCTCAAAATCTGTAATAACGATTTTAGTTAAATTTTGTATCTAGAAAAAGTTTAACATTACAAACAAAATGTAAAATCTCGTTTTCCCATGAAAATGACTTTAATTAAAGGCACTTTACATAAGCAGAAATGTCCAATTTCAATCATATATACGCAACTATTTGATATACGAAAAAACTTATTGTAAAGTTGTAGTAATATTAAACATTTTTTTTTTTTTAAATCTGGAATTGTTTTTACAAAACCAATCGTTTCTGATCAATAAGCAAACATATATATATATATATATTTTATGGAGTACTTAGAAATATGAAATTGATTGTTATGTTCTTGGTTCGACATAGATGCTCCTCCTTTCTCAACGTTTCTGTAACAGTGTATATTATTTCGTTCAACATATTTTACACGTTTTTAGTAAATGCTTATAATTTAAGATTAAAGAGCGTCTGTTCGGTGCATATTACCATTTATTTTATTTATTGGTCCAGGATGTAAATTGAGATGGTTGCAGAACATAATGATTTGACGTATTGACATATTAGATTAGTTTCAATAACTCACACCAAAACTAATTGCTTACACTAGCGGTGACCTGGTGGTCTAGGGGTAAGGTGTCAGACTTCTATGCTGGCGGCTGGGGTTCAATCCTCGATCCTGGCAAAGATTTATCTGATTACCAAACCCTTCCTTCACCTCTGACAAGACATCTTGTGAATGTGGGGAATGCCAGGCCTCCACCGTGGTTCGGATTCCACGTTAAACTGTAGGTCCTCCATTTCATCTCACAATCACCCTACCATTACACATTAGCGTAAGTGCGTATAACCCGAANTTCCTTCACCTCTGACAAGACATCTTGTGAATGTGGGGAATGCCAGGCCTCCACCGTGGTTCGGATTCCACGTTAAACTGTAGGTCCTCCATGTCATCTCACAATCACCCTATCATTACACATTAGCGTAAGTGCGTATAACCCGAACGGGTAGTAAGACGTGGTGCTAATAATAATAATAATAATGCTTACACTTGTAAGTTCATCTGCTCTTAAAGGTAGAAAGCATACCTTCTTGCAGGGTTCCGTTATGTCATAGCTTAAAATATCCATCGGGCTAAGACTGTAACCTCTCAGTGTAAACTAAGTGTACGTATTATAAACTAGCTTACATTAAAGTCGAAAGCATTTTACACTTACCACATTTGATATTTCAAAACTTCACCATCACCAAATAACATAACGATAGAACCCACCTGAAAATAAAAAGAATAAAAGGTATTGGAAACATAATTAACAAAGTGAATACACAAATACAAGAATACTAGTAAGGCCAATAAATTAAAACTATCATGAAATTTAGTCAAATTAAAGTGGTCATTAATTGGTGGGAAAAAAAACAGTTTAGAGATATCCCCTTTTTTAATTATTACAAAGCGTTTTACAGCCCATCTAGGCTATCCACATTAATTATACTATTGAGGAAGATACTATTTTAGAAGAAATGTACCATAATTTGCGTAGAGGTAGAGCGGAAAAACACTCAGTACGCCCAGTTAGGATTTGAGCCACGTCATCCCCGTCACCGGCGAACTAGACTTGAAGAGTTGACGATTTAGTCTAATGGCCCTATTATTGGTGTCAACACAAATGTAGAGTATGTGTAAACATCTAGCTACCAAGGTTGGATGAGTGCCAGCCAGCTAGCTTGACTGACGGGACTGGTCCTTACTATCATATAAATCTTTGGAAAGAGGGGGCGGGGCATACTGTACTCAAGGTTATAAGCCCAGGATAGGTTATATCACTTATAACAATTAGGGTAGGGGTGTGCTCTTTTTTGGAAGGGTGAGATAGTATGGAATGAAAGGGCCTTACTTTATGCTCAATCTTATTTTTTATACCGCGTCTCAATAACTGTTCAGGTTATACGCCAAAGCTGTGATTATTTTTTATTGTATTTACCATATAATTAAGATATGTATACCAATCTTACCAGGGAATGAAAATGGTTTTAAAGTTTAAGCGAAGTGTGCTTAGCTCATATACACTTAAATAAATATTAAGACCATTTATATATTATTCGTATTTTTGTTTGTTTAGTAGCCCGTTTTAATACCCATTATATGCATATTTATTAATTACGCTAATGTGTTTGGGATGAGAAATGTTGAATTTAGAGTAGATTGACGCCTTAGATCATGTGGACACCGAAATGGGTGTATATTTTACTAAAGTCATCAAAAGGGTCACTAGCAGAAAAAGTATGGAACACATATGATTAATGGCTTTGTTGCTATGAAAAAATATTGGTCAAATATAATGTTGAATATTTTTGAGGTAATTGCATTAGAGCTAAAAATGGCATTATGGAATCCAGTATTTTGATATGCAATAACAAATAGATTATAAGATAAAGATATTTGTTTCTATTTTTCACTTGAAACCTTTTACGAAACTCACAAACATATTAGTTTATTATATTTGTATATGCTATTTTGCTGTTTCAGCGATGTGGTTACGTGCTGCGTTAACTCATTAAAAGATAAGTTTATTTAAGTAACGTTGTAGGGATAAACTTAATTTAATTGTAACAATAAATTAAAATGCTTATTCATGTATTGTATTCGTGGACTACTAAGGGTCTGAACCAGAGCTAAAGCTTTGATATAAAATAATGACAACCTTAACATTAACTAAGATTGGGTTAACCTTTTAGACAAGAACAGGAGGTGTTTAGGTATTCCTGGTAGATAAACACCAATCCTTTGAACATTATAGTAAAATATCACCGCCTCATAAAAATTCATAATGTACACACAGTCTACGCCGTTATAGCTATAAATACGCTTTATTTTACCGATTGTTTAGAGAATGACTCCCCCCCCCCATGGTGTCTTAGACTGATGAACTTGCTTTTAATATTGCTCATCGAATTATTTGATGATTACTACAAAGTTTCCTCGTAGTAGGAAAAGTAAAAGTAAATGCTAGATACAAATAATACACATAATAATTATATATCTTTGACGAGATGGTAAACTAAATAACTCGGAAATTACTTTTTAGAGTAAGTATTAGGCTGGATCGAGGTGAATCGACAAAAATGTTGATTTGTAAAAATAAAATAAGGATAAAAAAATAAAATAAAAATTTAAAGCTAATATACTGAAGCTACTGGTTGTGAATCTATCAAGTATTTGATTAAATGGCTGTTTAAATATTTTTCCATGAGTGTAGTCTATTAGAACAAAATACAGATTCAAACAAATTTGATTACTTGTGATAAATCATAATTATGAGGGAACTAATTTAGTACTTGTGATAAAACAAGGGAAATAATATGTAGGCTAATACATTGTTGTATTATTTATTTACTTTAAAAAATTCAAAATTACAGTGCATTTTCACTGGTTATCTTATTGTATTTATTGTATTCGGAATGCATGGCTTAGTATGTCAGTAAGTTTTTAATTGTGATAACCAGATAGTCAGTCAATTAAAATGTTAAAGATGCGTTTCTATATTTCTGCTACAACTTGAGAAGGGAATACAAATAGGTCAGTAAGCCTTCTTTAAACAATGTCTAGACGATTGCATTGATCAATTTTACTGCCACGTAGTCCTAACTGGTTTGAATAATATAATACTTAAATATAGCTATTTAAAGTGAAAATAATAAGCCTATATGAGGGCTATAAAAACACAGTGAGAAAAGGTGTTAGGTCAAAAAATTCGATTTGATTAAACACTACTGCTACATTCACGAAATAATTTATTTCTATTCCATGTTTAAATGAGGAGTGATAAATGATATCAAGGCTGCGCACAGAAATATTCTGGGTAAAATAGAGTTCACTTTTTTTTCCTATTCGTAAGCTAACTATAGTATAATACATTTTTTTTTACTCATATCAATATCTAAAACGAAATATTGATATTTTCACTAGTAAAAGTGGCATAATAGATATCACTCCAAATCTGAATTGATAGGCCACGGTTTGAATCTTGTCTGGCCAAAATATGATTATATTTTACGAATATTTCCTTCAACTTGACAACCAAACTCTGTAATGAGTTTCCTTTAATTTTCACTTCCTGATCTATGCATTAGAAGTAGGATAGTAACCAAAAATATATTTAGGTTTTCTTATTCAGGGTAAATATCAGGGATAAAAACTATTAGTTACACCAGCTGTAAATAACGTTTGCAAAAATATATGTAAAAAAGGAAAGTGTGCGTTTCTATTAGAAGACTTAATTAAAAACCCAACATTGGGTTTTGGAACGTAATTCGACTTATGCACCATTTGTTTGGGCACATTCAGGTTAATTGGTCTCCAAATAATGAAAGATGTTTAAGAACATCGAATGTATGTATTTGAGGTACTGGAGAATTTCCCTTATCTTATAGATTGAGAGACTTAACATTTTGAATTAAAGATATTACCTAAAAAAAATTATATATGCACACCATTGGCTCGTGGTTGATTGTGGGCCAAAGAAATAGAATATTAATATAATGTGTCTTGATGGAGTACAGTCACTGTATATATATATATAACTGTTTTGATATTTGGCTAGATTTGTCCATACTTTCTTATATTAGAAAGTATTGTTGGCCAGTTTAAAAATAACTGTTTTCTGTTAAGAATCAGAAATGGTGGGCTCATTTAGAAAAGTGTAGCCATACATTCCATGTTATGTTTTAAGCCAGAACGGGAGGGAACGTGAAGTAAGGGTTGCTATTTCTATGCATTTATTTTTCACCAAACTAAATCAAATATTGTTTCAGTAGATACATTTAGTTAATTTTTCCAAATATTCTTATCCCAACCGTTCTTGAATAGATTTGTCATGAGCATCGAGTTATTTGACCATATTTTTTTTGTAACAGCCTCTTTCTACACGTTTGGGTTGTATACTCCATTCACGGTAGGAATTACTCTCTGAAAGGACCTTTTTTCCTACCAATATCCTACTATATAATAGATTTATGGTAGGGAAAAAGGCATTTCAGAAAACAATTCCTACGCTGAACAGACTTTAGGTAAATGTATTATTTACAATAGTGTGTTAAGGATGAGGAAGGGTGAATTAAGATGAAATGTACTGAAATTTGAGAGGAGATAAAGGGGAAAACCATTTAGGAAAAATCATCCTCAGCACACCCGAAGGGCAAGCGCTAGCGTGCTTATCTCTGACTAGGGATACAAGAGTTCGATGCCTGTGTCAATGTAAAGTGGAATGTTTGTCATAAAATAATAGTTCTCAAATCTAGCTAGCGAGTTAAGATCAGTATTTTGGCAGTTTTTATGCCAAACATTATTTTTGCAAAAAAAAATGATCCGGTAGAAACATAGAGCTTAATTTTATCCACATTGTAATCACAACATTTAGTGACTATCTATAATAAAAAACTAGCATTTGATATTACATTTTTCTCATCATTTAAATTTGTTATCAAATTCTTGGACATTATTGATAGATTGTCAATTACTGTTGAGGTTACTATGTTAAGAGAATTAAACTCTATGTTTTTACTGAAGATATTTTTTTTATTTTGTCGAAAAAATTATTTGCCATCAAAACTTTAAAAACACTTATATTAATTCACGTTACCTTCCAGCACTTCTTAAGCTTACTTAAAACAATAAAATAACGTGATTAGGGATTTTTTTTTAAAACAAAACTCTGAGATCTCATTGGTGCGCAGTTTTTATTTTCATCAATCTATTTGATCCAATATGGTTAAATTCTATTTACAGAAGCATGCATTAGGAAATATACATTTCCACAAGTTTGAATTTGAATTTGTTTTCTTAACTAGGCACGTGCTTCAGATGAACTTTTATTATACTTGAAGAGGGTTAAAAGTTTTACCTTTCTTCGAATGGGGTGAAAGCATATAGAGTAAGAGTAGCTAGAAATTAAATAAAGATGCTGTACCAACCGCCAGGAAACATTTTTAATAAGTACCTCAATAAATAACATTTCATCCACTCTCCTTGAATAAATATGAAAGAACATTTCTTTCAAATTCTACTTATTTAAACCATAAACTAGGATTTTAAATACATTCTGATAACCCGGATGGCAAAGTAGTTTCTAAAATATTAATCATAAGCCATAAGTACCCGAAAATAATATTCTTTTTGCATCAGTGCACACGCGAACTAAACGTCAGGATAGTCTATTCTGATTTACTGGCAACTGGATAGGGATTATAACACCGTCAGAATGTACTAAGGCTTGGTTTCCCTTAATTACTCCACACAGATGCGGGTACATTTTCTGTAAATTTTACCTTAATTGGATTTACCTATTATTATTGTTATTATTATTATTATTATTATTATTATTATTATTATTAGCACCGCGTCTTACTACCCGTTCGGGTTATACGCACTTACGCTAATGTGTAATGGTAGGGTGATTGTGAGATGAAATGGAGGACCTACAGTTTAACGTGGAATCCGAACCACGGTGGAGGCCTGGATTTACCTATCAATGTAATTAACCCCAGACAGATTGAACAGTTAATAAATCGAACTGAGACAAAAAATCTGCTATCTTGGATGGTGATTTTTTTTCCTATGTCTCGGAGGGATTGACAGAGTGTATTCATGGGGAGATTTAGGGTTGCCTTAAATGCAAATATTGGCGAACTTTTTTTTTATAATTATGTATATTATTTATAAATATATATTTTTTTCAGTGTTTAACTTGACATACTACTCATCCAAACTATTTACATATTTATGTTAAGGTTGGAATATGAAAGTTAGGATTGAAAAGACACGTGCACCCATTAGCGTCGAAAGAAAGAGAGAAAACACGTTTGGAAAAATTACTTAGTATATCCGACCTTCGCTTCAGCGGCAAATCAATCTAGACTAGATTTATGCCCTTGTCCACGTGTTTAATTATATATCTCATATTACTATTAAAATAATTAGTTTTAAGTGGGGATAACGAAGACGTGCAGTAAAAGACGCAGCACTAGCTATATTGAAGTTAGTTTCAGTCAACGTTAGTTTTACCTACAAAAACTTAACTAAGGTCAAACAATATGTAAATAAATTTTATTTTCTTAGTTATACTATATTATCGATAAAAATGATATCAAATTATCCTAATGATACTTCCAGGCAATATTTGCAATAATGAACCATCTGCTAGCTGCCGTTTACCTAAACTAGCACCGCAGAAGAGCTACACCTATATTGTGTTCCTTTAAGGGTGTTAAGATCTCGGAACTTTTTTTAGAAATTGAACAGTTGGCTCCAAATAACAGATTCTGTGTTATACTTTCAAAAATATTTTATTTTTAATATCATTTAATTTGGTCAAATTGACGTTTTAATTAAAGGAATTAGATTAGTAGGTATCTCAAAATCTAGTAGGTATCTCAAAAACTATTAATTTTAAGTAGCGGATATTTTGTAATTGTCATAATGACTTGCTATAGATGATCTTGCAAAGATTACAATATTACCGCCTTATTACTTTATAAAATATTTTATATATATTATTACATTTAAAAATTACATTTTTATATAGCCCTTTGTAATGATTTATTTTCTTTTGAACTTACTATTTAAAATTCTTAGATGTATTTCAAACATTTGGGGAGTCAGCTCAGAGCCGTTAGGTACTCGATTTTTGCCTCTACTAGGAAGGTTTTTTTAACCTCTACTTTTCAAACTCATGCTGTCCACAGCTTTGAATCATTAACTCGCTTAACACACTTTTGCAGGCGATAGCTGTTTACCTTGACTATCCTTTAGCGAATTCTTACATAACTTTTGTGTACTATCTCCTTACTCCCCTCCGCCCCCACCCATCTGAATACTCCAAATTCTCATTCTCCTACCAATCCCTTCTTACTCACCCAAAAGCAGCAGAAAAATAATCTCTCTGTCGGTCTGTACAGTGACAGCTTGGAATAGGGAATGTGGAGTGGGGGGCATGTCATTAGTAACAGAGAGCAGAGTAATTTCCCAAATTGCCTTACTGGAAAATGTTTTCTTATTTTTGCAGGTCTTTGGTAGAAGTGTTCGCTTGGCCGTTTTAATAACGTAGATACTCTTGGTCGCTCTTTAAAACGTCCATCTTTTATGACCAATTATTTCTTATAGGAATTCAAATTTCATTGCTAATTTTATAAATTTAAGGCAAATTTGCCATCAGCACCAACGTTTAAAAATACTTGTTTGATTTTAAATGGCTAAAAAACCTCCAACAAAACATACGACATTTTTTATGCAATGTGTGCTACCGGAGGTTTGGATAGTAGGGTGAAACGAAATTGAAAATACGAGATCCACAATATATATATTGGATGCCAAGTCAGAAAAAAATAGGAAAAAATATAAATCTACCAATGATAATCTCGAGCCTAATGAGAAAGACATCACACAAACATAAAATAGTATAATTCACGCGTAAAACTGATATTAAATTAATCAAAGATTAAAGTATAAAAGTATTTAATAAAAAATATATGTATATGTGCGATAGAGTTCAGATAGAGAATAACATCCATTATAGTGAATGCCATGATAAATAAAAGAGCACGTAATATGCCATAACTAAGTGTCATATAAACACCACTCCTATACGAATTACACTGCTCCTATACGAATTACACCACTCCTATACGAATTTCACCGCTCTTATACGAATTAATGTTGTCAGGAATACTACCTTTATATGGTTTTACTTTGTGAAAATGGGAATCGACGATTCTTTTTAATTGAGTTTTGTAAAGAAGTAATTTTTTTATATCTTGTTTGTGTTGTCTTTCTTGATAAAGAATGAGATCACAGCTCATATATTATTATTATTATTATTATTATTATTATTAGCACCGCGTCTTACTACCCGTTCGAATTATACGCACTTACGCTAATGTGTCATGGTAGGGTGATTGTGAGATGAAATGGAGGAACTACAGTTTAACGTGGAATCCGAACCACGGTGGAGGCCTGGCATTCCTCACATATCACAAGATGTCTTGTCAGAGGTGAAGGAAGGGTTTGGTAATCAGATAAATCTTTGGTGGGACCGAGGATTTAACCCCGGCCACCAGCACAGAAGTCTGACACCTTACCCCTAGACCGCCAGGTCTCCCAACAGCTCATATAGACTTGATTGTTGTGAAGAAGTAATTATTTATCTCCTGTTTATGTTGTGTTCCTTGATTAAGAATGAGATCACCGCTTCTATGCACTTAGTGTTGTGAGGAAGGGTAAGTGATTACCACCTAAGAGATCTATTTTGGTTTCCTTGGTCATGTAAAAATGCAGCCACTACAGTTTTTTGTTTTTAAATACAATATTATATATCATAATTTTGTGTCAATTATTTGGTCACATTTCACTATACAAGCTAGACAATGTTTGATAATCTAACATGCTTACAAAGTTGTTTTTATCTTAACCAATCCATGAGATTAATCTGAAAGACTGAAACCGTTGAATGTATATGTACATATACACTCAACGCTGAAACTATGTATAGCCTACAGCCCTATATACATTACTTCAACCTAGCATTTGCTTATAATCTTAATGTTGTCAACGTCATTACTAAGGGGAATAGTTAATTGGGATATTTGATATGAAACAATGTTATCAGTCGTAATAGTAGTGTTTTACTGTTATAATTTTAAAAAGTGACAGTAATAGAGTTTAGCGTTTTAAAGGATTGAGTTAATCAAATTGGTTTCCCTAAACTATAAACTGTGTGAAGTATAGAGTTCTTTTTATTAATTTGCGACAGTTGAGCGTATCAAGATTTAATGATACCGTATAAACGGTTTTTGAACAGCTAAACATTTACTCTTTTACAAGGAAAGATATCATTTTAGCAATGTTTGTACTGATTTAATCCCGCCTCGGTGGCGTAGTAAGCTAACGCGCTTGTCGTGTTGAGCTCGACTGCTGAGGACGGGGAGAACAAGGTTCGAATCTCGATCGGGTGAACTGGGGGTGGCTTTTCCTAAATGGTTTTCCACTCTCCCTCCACGCAAATTCGTGTTCATTTTCTCTAATTAAACCTTGCCAATTCCTTATCCATTAGCGTCATTAGTACTTAAAGCGTATAGCCCGAACGGATAGTAAGACGTGGTGCTAGATATTATTATTATTATACTAATTTAATTTTTATTTTGTTAGATAAACAATTTATATTTTATTTTTAATTTATAGTGGTTTTAAATAACGCTGTGGTCAATATCTAAAATTCAAACTTTTTACTGTTTCATATTTTTTGCTATGATAGAATGTGTTTTTATATACATAAAACAATTGTAATGTTTGCTAATTTTCCTAACTATATTCTGTTAGCGATTAATGTAGGACAACAAAGCAGACCATGTTTTTTTTTAAATTATTCTTTATCAGCACTGTTATTATTTTCATTTTACTTGTTCTGCCTAAGCAGAGATTCGTAGTGCCATCAATTATGTCCTTGCCCCCCACCCCACACACACACACACACACCGCACCCCTTTCGGGGTGTTTACATAATGTGATCAATAGAAAAATATAGCCATACTTCTAACACTTTTAATATTTAATGTGGCTTAGTAAAATATTTGTATTGATTTGTATAGTGTGCTACTCTGGTGATTAATGTTTATTATTATTATTATTATTATTATTATTATTAAGGTTTGCTATCTATTTATTATTGGTGAAAACTCTTTGTTTGAATGAATAATTATTTATTCAATCTTAAAATCGATAATTGCCTACGTCGGAGTTAAATATGAAATATTTCTGGAATGAGTTATAAATCCATCATTTTCTGGATTTAGATTTCAGTGTTAATTTTGCAGATTAGGCATCTTACAATTATGTTCTGCAGTGCTATTTTCTTATATTCCGTGATCTTTGCTACAAATGGTTAAAAATGTCTATGTAATGAAATAGTAAAATTAAAAATAGGTAAACATGTCGTCTGTTTTAAGAATCCTCCCTATAATAATAATTGTCAGTTGAAATCCTTTGTCGAGATAAAAAAAATCTTGAAAAGCATAAGGCCTAGTAGTAAGCTGAAATTTGGTAAGCAATTAGTTCTTACCCAAAAAAGATGTATGCGTATAATTTATGCATGTTTATTACATCGAATATTGATTTTGGATGATTTTAAGGATGAATTCAATGTTATGCACAGAGCTGTAACAGTAGTAATAGCTATGAACCAGTCATTGCTACGATTGTCACCTTGAAGGGTATGTTGGCTATTCACGTTCTGATGTGATATTCACGTTCACATAATGAAAGTCCAAAATAAAAGTTAAATTTGGCCGACATTATAGAAAATGTGTAGATCACTGTCATCATAGAGAAAATTATCACTATTCTGTTAGGCCTATATCCTTTCTCTATGCTGCCAAAAACCATAGTCAAAAAGACTACTGAAATATATAGCCATGCTTTATATTTAATAATGATTTTATTTGCATAAAAATAAATGCCACTTTAAAAAAAGAAAATACTAGACGAGACACCTGTTTCTAAGGATTCAACTGGCCATTGGGACGACAATAGATGCTCAGGCTCAAATATACTGATTGTTGATAAAAAAAAAATTGGTCCATAAGTTTTAACAAAAGGTCTATTCAAAAATCAACTCTAGAGATAGCCCCCCCCCCTCCCTTCCGTCACAAATGATTCTAAACAAGATTTGTAACTCAACTTCACTGTTACCAAAAATGGCATATCTGCCTACATTTTAGTTTTCAATTATATTATTTGTAGATACTTAAAATACGTTTTAGTCCATATTAAAAATATATTTACTAGGTTAACATCCTATAGATAATGTGATACTCATTTATAACGACGATAATACGCCCTTGATTTGAAGAAAAAGAATCAGAATGCCAACAATATTACCTTCCACTGAGGTCATTCAATCTGGGAGGGAGTTAAGATGGGTTATTTTATCCCAATCTATCATTCATAATTGATCGCTTGAAAATAATTTTTAAGAAGTCGATTTTTTAACCTCTTCGACACCCTTAAAGATCATGTAACTGGTAAGAACAAAGATTTAATTTTAACGTGTACTTGCAACGAGAGAAAACAAAATAAGACTAAATATTATTTTTCTGTATTCTCACATTTTTATAAAATCACGAGTTTATGCTATTTTATTTTATCAACTATTTCTTTATAATCTCAATTACCCACCTATTAATATCTAATTTAACCATTTTAAAATTTTGCAATCCATAAAAGATGTTTTAAAAATACGTACTCTTTATTATTATTATTATTATTATTAGCACCGCGTCTTACTACCCGTTCGGGTTATACGCACTTACGCTAATGTGTAATGGTAGGGTGATTGTGAGATGAAATGGAGGACCTACAGTTTAACGTGGAATCCGAACCACGGTGGAGGCCTGGCATTCCCCACATTCACAAGATGTCTTGTCAGAGGTGAAGGAAGGGTTTGGTAATCAGATAAATCTTTGCCGGGACAGAGGATTGATCCCCGGCCGCCAGCATAGAAGTCTGACACCTTACCCCTAGACCGCCAGGTCACCTAATCCGTACTCTACTAAAAAGAGGCGCCTTAAAAAGTGAGGGTTCATGGCCTATAAATTCTTAAAGCTGGCCCCGAGGGAACCAACACAAAGTTAACTATGGGAATACAAATATTTATTTGATCATAATTTAAAATAAGGGCGTTTTAACGTTTTATTCTATATTTAGAATTAAAATCCCTCCCAATTAATTCGAATAAGGTTTGAACTTCGATCTCACTGTTAGTAAAAAAAGTAAAATGTTTATATTAAACAAAATATTATGTGTACAAAAGTATTATTATTATTATCATTATTATTAAGCACCGCGTCTTACTACCAGTTCGGGTTATACACTTTAAGTACTAATTACGATAATTGATTAGGAATTAGGAAAGTTGAATTAGAGGAAGTGAACCCGCATTTGCGTAGAGGGAGAGTGGAAAACAATTTAGGCAAC
>CABEEJ010001383.1:0-12523 GCA_901482245.1 Timema douglasi
TTTGTAATATATAGAATTAACGTGAAGGTTAGTTGAGTTCGGTATGTCATGAGAACATAGGTAAAACTTGTTGTTAATTTACTCTTCGAAAGACCTTAAGTCCTGTTTTTGGTTATGAGCAACCAGTCGCAACGTTATGTTTGAAGGACCTTAAGTCCAACGCAAAAATATCAATGTTTTCTTTCAGAATAGTAGCTATAGGATGTTTTAAAATAAGGCCGCCCTTTCCGTGTTTTTGTTAATATTTTTGGCAATAAAAGAATATTTTGTTATAAACTTTTTTCTATTTACAGTTGATATTTTCCTTGTATTGTTGCATCCTCTCTATCCTATAGTTTTAGGGGCCTTATCTATAGGATCGGCGGAGGGTGTAATAATATTAACATCATTTTGTGAGATTTAGTTGCAGAGATACTACTAACTTGTAACGCGATAATTCCCTAATTCAATAAAGTAAGTAGTTAAGTTAAAGAGTAACTAAAAGAGTATGTTCATTTTCCTTTAACCTCTTAGTGGAAACTACTGTGCAGCAATGACCTATCTCTATAATTTTAAATTCAATAGTCAATATTTACCTTTTATATTGGTTTAAATTTATAAATGAGGAATTTAATAGCAATACGATAACCATAAAATGTGCAACTCCTAATAAAATGTTGAAAATTTTAATTGGCAGTCGAAATTTTAATACGAAGTGTTGACCTTTGTGAACCCAATATTGATCATTTTTATAGGTCCAAATATACAAATGAGGAATTTAATTATTTAAAAATTAAATTATAAAATTTAAAAACGGGAGTCAATTTTTTTTACCTAAGTTTAAAGTAATTTTTGCTTGGGTTTGCTAGTGTATATTATTTAATATCACATATATTACAAGTTTTGAGTAAATACCTCAATTTAAAAAAAATTGAGCGAAAAATTTCCTGTGGATATCCGTACCATTTATGTTTTAAATATTTATCAAATAGTAAAAATATGATCCGGTGTTGATATGTTTTGTTAAAATCCACACTAACGATCCCTAATTATTTCCTCTGCACATGGACTTAATCTCAATACAATAATGTTAGATAAAATCTTATGCATGTTGTTAATAGTCATATACCTTATTAAATAAATGAAATAATATTATCCTATAGTTCCTAAGATTAAAAAACCGATCGTTTCTTCATCCGAATCAAATACCATGCCATTACATAAACGTTGGTTGAATCCGTTTCACAGCATATACATTTAATGAATTACGATATAAAAATGGAGAAGAATTATTCCATTTCTATCTTAATTTTACCTATCGCCATATCACAATTTTCTTCTTGCAAAAAATAATCAATTTAATTTCATAATCTGAATTAAATTTTGGAATACCAGCTAATATAGAAATAAATAGGAAATTAAGTTTAGCCTATTAAGTATTCTTAGATAATTTTTTTTAACTAAATGAAAGAACACCGTTCAACTATACTGGATCAATGAAATTCAATTTCTCGTAAAACATTAATGTATTGATATAATTTTATTGATGTATCACACATTTCGATATTGATCTTGCACTACTTCAAGCTATAAATACACTGACGTGTTTGGGAAATTTACCACTTCTAAGAATGGCAATTTACTCTCAAATGACCAATATTACATCGTTATGGTATCGTCAACCAGGCGTGTGGAGGGTCTGCGGAAGACTTTGTAAATCCACATGTATAGCAATATATTATTATTATTAATATTATTACTGGGAATAAAATATTTATCAACACAAAGCTCCCTTCATTACCAGGCCCGCGGAATAAACGCCACGCTCATCTAGTCTTGTTAATGGTGAACCGACCTTCCTCATCCCTACTTAACAAGATTAATTAAATGTGGATAGTCAGTATGGGTAGTAAAACGTAGTGCCAAAAATAAAAGACACAGCAGTGCCCATTAGTGTCATGAACATAAATAAGAACTCACAACTAGATAGAATAAAATAAAACAAGAAAGGAAAAATAGGACAATTGAGATTTAATGGGTGAATGAGAGAAAGGAATGGAATATATAGGCACGTAAGAGGGTCAAAAACTTTCTAGCCCTTAAGTGGACGTCTTCTTGGTCACTTCCTTTTAGAGGAGGGGCTCTTTAACGGGCCGTTTAAGCACCAACGTTTCCTCTTCATTATTTATTGGAAAAAATTCGTTATTTGCAATGTAGTTAGATTTTTTTTTTATAAACGGAAATATTTGGAATAATGTAATCGACCAGATAAATACAATAAACAAAACCAAAACCTTTAAATTTAAAGAAAATACTGATAATCAAATTTTATATAAAAATAGTTAATATGGGTAGTATTTATTCGGGCCTATATCGAAGAGGTGACTTATTGTTCAGCCTTGACTAAATGTTCATCCAAGCTACCCATATGTAGCTGGGGGGCGCGACGTGTAAAAAAAAACCGACACGGGAGATTGGAGCATATTAAAGTCCTTGTACAGTAGCCCCATGACTTATTTGGTGCTGACTGACAGCTTTAAAAAGTTACTAGACCAAATTACGTATTCCTACGCCGAACCAGATGATCTGCAAAAACATGTGTTTATCAGCTGTCACTTCTGACAGTCAAAATTTATGTTTATACCTAAATGTTGACTGTCAGAAGTCAGCTGTGAGCAGTCATTCAGCACCAAAGAATCCATGGGGCTACTGTACATGTTTGTTTGACTTGAATAATAAACTACAGAAAGGAACGTGCCTGTCTTGTGAGCTATTAGAAACTACCCAATCCTTGAGATAAATGGACGTCTATTGGCTAAGGCCCTACAAAGACCATGGTAATAGATTTCAACACCATTTTTTTTAACAGTGTTATACTGTACGTTATACTATGTGTTCCTAGTAACTTAAAATATTTTTCAAATTAAATATGAAAATGAAGCTCATTTATTTAAGAGATTCATATGTCTCCAAATTGATAACATATGGACCAATCTACAATATTATTATTGTTCGATTTTTGTTTTGGTCATCCCGTATCATTACCCGTTCAGGCTTCACTCATAGCTACGCTATTGTGTCAAGTATGAGGAATGTTGAATTCGTATGAAATCTACCTGAATCTACGTGGAGTGAGACTGTAAAATAATTTATTAAAAACCTTCTTCAGTACACCCGACAGGTATTTGAACTCAGGGCTCCCAATCATCAGCAGTTAAATTCTATTGCAAGAGTAACGCTTTGAACTATTTTACAAATAAAGTGGCCGATTAATTAATTTGACTATTTGGATTAGTCATAAAACTAAAGTTCTTTCTCTATTATTCTGGATTAAAGTTTTGGTATTGGATTTTTCCACTTTTACATATATTTTATATAAAAAAATACTTCATGGCGTCAGCCCGCAATCAAAACATACCGACCAAGTGGCCGTCATCTGTTGGTGTAGATTGTGCCAACTTCTGTGGTTAGAGAGCAGCCTGGTCAGCCAACCAGCCGTTAATCTCGGTTATCTAAACTAGCGCTGCGATGTTTCATTCAAGTAGCTTGATACATAATCTATTATGCCCTAAGCTAAGAGCTTAGAGTTTCAGAAGCTGACCAAACCATTAACAAAGGCCGAGGTTTGGATCCCACCAGTATAATATAAATTTAGCTCCATCAGATTTTTAAGAAGATTGGTTGGTGGGGACTTGAGCTGAATGATTCTAGCGCTACTGTGCTGAACTACTCTACATAGCTATTTGAGTTTTTTGTGCACCGCGTCCTATGACATATCATGTCTACCAACATATTTACACCAATATAAAGTGGATGAGGAAAGTAAAGTTTTATAGTAAACATATATGCATTCACATAGATAAGTGTTGGAGATAATTTAGGAAAACCTTCCTGAATACGCCGACCGGGATTTGAATCCCAACCTCTCAATCACCAGTAAACCCAATATTACGAGACTGAAGCTTTGTCAATGAACTCCCCTGTGGGGTTTCAACGATAGACATATATTGTGATCTATACACACCATGGCTCTTGCTTGACATACAAAGATTCATATACAAATCTCATCCCAATATGCCTTAGTATATCAAAGCACAGTGCTTAAAAAAACTAAACAATAATTATGGCGCCCTGTGAAACAAATCCGGCTAAACTGACTGCAACCCTAAGAAAAATCTCCAAAGAGTTTAGAAACTAGTTTGACCATTAAGACCGGTACACACAAAATGCTAATTTAAGCTAAGCTAAGATTTGCTCTGCTATCTTTTTGGAAAAATAATGTGTTGGTCCACACAGAAAGCTAAGCTAAACTAAGCTATTCCTTGCTACGCCTAGCTATGTTTTTTTCCGATTGCTGGCCGGGCAATTTTCCCCTCTTCCATCTTGATCCATCTTACGTTGCGCATGCGCATAACGCAGCTTGGGCTCTATGTTGAACAGACGCAGTGCTAGTTTGGCGAAAATAACCCAAGAAGTGTAGAATTTTTGTTTTCAGTTGGTTTTACTTGTAATTAAGTAATATTCTGCTACTGGCAGCAACATCTTTTCTCCCTCAGTACTATCATCTAAACTCAAACAAGACATTTTGGAGAAAGCCATCATAACTAAACTTCTCTGGAGCAGACCAGAAAGAAACAACACTGATTTCTGAAGTGAAAAGAGGGACCATGGATTAACTTAGCTTAGCTTAGCAACGAGTGTGAAACCAAATTGACAAAGTCTTAGCAGAGGACACCACACTAAAGCACAGTATAGCATAGCTTAGCTTAGCATTCTGTGTGTATCGGCCTTTAGAAATGGTAAAAAAAAACCATCAGTGGTCGCTTGGTCTAATGTGTCACTTTCATGTTGAACATTATTTCCCATGACTGAGAGATCGGGCTTCGAGTTTCGTCAGGTGTATTGAGGGATATATTTTCATTAAATAGCTGTCCACTCTTCAACAACGCTAATACGGGTACTTTCGCTTTAAATTATTATTATTATCATTATTATTATTATTATTATTATTATTATTATTATTATTATTATTATTATTAGCACCGCGTCTTACTACCCGTTCGGGTTATACGCACTTACGCTAATGTGTAATGGTAGAGTGATTGTGAGATGAAATGGAGGACCTACAGTTTAACGTGGAATCCGAACCACGGTGGAGGCCTGGCATTCCCTTCACTTTAAATGTTACCTTACTTTTTACTATCCATTAGCTAAATGCATATAAACACTGAAATGTAGTAGTTAAATGTGGTGAGTAATAATAGTAATAATAATACTTAGAACCGAAACTTACTAACCGTTTGGGTTATACGCTTAAATAATAATGAGCTAGGAATAGGAAAGGTTGAATATAGAGGAAGTGAACACGCATTTGCGTGACGAGAGAGAGTGGAACACTATTTAGGAAAAAACCCTCCCAGTTCACCCAAACGAGATTTGAGCCTCAATCTCCCCATCCTCAGCAGTGTAGCTCAACTCAAAATTAGCGCGTTAGATAACTTCGCCACCGAGGCGGGTGTGGTGAATAAAAAAAGCTATTATGTTGAATGGATTAAATTGATTTAAAGAAATGGGAGGACAGGAATAGGAGAAAGCACTGACTCTTCTTCAGAATGATCAAGCGTGAATACTACCCTCTATTGAATTAAACTTAGTTTCATAAACTATTTAGGTTCATTAAATGTGCAATGCCTTAGAATTAGGGTTTTCTGGCAGTTTACGAAATCCTATCCCTTTCCTCCAACTCCATTAACATTTTAATGTGGCTCTTATGATAAAAGGTTCGAAGGGAGGAGGAGAGTGGGATGGAGAGGAAAACCAAGAGAGAAAGAGGGATAAAAAGAGAGACAGAAGAGGTGAGATAATTACTGTGTTAGTCGGTAAAGGGACCAAACTGCTGTACGACAGCTAATTTCCATCAGATTTATTGTTCTGTTACATTATTAAATAGTATGAAGTTAAAAATAAAATCATTTTGAAACGGGATAAAACTATGTGTTAGCTTATTCAGCAGTGTTTTGATATTCCGCATCGGAATGCTTCGTCGGTAATTTTGAGGTTCATTCGCATTTCAAAGAGGTTGGGTTCTGGGGGTACGGGGTATCAGCGCGATGTGTTCATATGTTAAAATAAAATTATTTGAAAAATATTATTTCTGTTTTTTACAACTATTATTCTATCTAACTTACATAGGTGGGTATAAGAACCAAACGCCAAGCTCGTAGAGTCTTACTTGTCGATAACGAGGAGAGTATAAAGTTGTAGTTCAAATTCTGGACGATTGTACTAAGAGTATTTTTTCTTTAAAAGTTTTCTGAATCTCCTGTTTCAAAAACGTTGGTACATTTTCTTCAAATTATACTTTTCTCGTCCCTATTCCATTGAGATGATACGTGCACATAGTCTGGAAAAGTAGCAAGACTAGTGTCAAACAAAATAATCTCTCAAACAAACGAGTGCTTAAAGAAATTTAGGTTTTTCATTACTAAGTTTCCCGCACTGGTGGGATCATGGATGAAGGTATCATTTTCTGGTTAATTGGGTAACAGGGAGGACTGGGTTTTAATTCCGGCCAAGTGTAATTAGGTGCCTTTTCATAAATAGTTTTTCACTCTCCCTACACCCAAAATCAGGTGTACCTCTTCTCAATTATACCAGTCTCCTTTTTTTTTATATATAAATATGTTGATAGCTCAAACACTGTGAACAAAAATGACTTATTTCAGTTACTCGCGGGTCCTAAAATAATTTATTATTGCTGTGTCTGTGTTCATTCTGAGGCTAAACTTAAATGTATAGATTTCATTGAGGTGTCCAAAGTTAAATAGCTGGTAAGTATATTGACATTATAGAATTTTGATCAAAAAATAAAAGCTATATATAACCAGATAAAATTATTAACACAATATTATAATAATTTGGAATTTCCGTATAGCCTGAACAAGTATTAAGACGCTATGATAAAAAAAAAAGGAAAATTATTATTAGCACCGTGTCTTACTACCCGTTCGGGTTATACGCACTTACGCTAATGTGTAATGGTAGGGTGATTGTGAGATGAAATGGAGGACCTACAGTTTAACGTGGAATCCGAACCACGGTGGAGGCCTGGCATTCCCCACATTCACAAGATGTCTTGTCAGAGGTGAAGGAAGGGTTTGGTAATCAGATAAATNTCAGATAAATCTTTGCCGAGACCGAGGATTGAACCCCGGCCGCCAGCATAGAAGTCTGACACCTTACCCCTAGACCACCAGGTCACCAAAAAAAGGAAAAATCAATTCAGTTTTGATCAATATCTTTGGATTCGAAAAGGTGTAAACATAATATATTTATTACACTTTCGGAGAAAAATTGTATTTGTCAAACAAACCATTGATATGTTAGTTAGATATGTTACGGGATCTTGGGTTACAATTTTCGCTTCAGGACCAGATGCTAGTGGGTTCAAACCCAGCTGGGGTTGATGGATAAAAATCCGTTGCCCAACTTTCTTTGGAGGGGTATTAAATCTGACTGTTCTATTTCAATTGTGGCATATAAAATAACCATAGAAGTATGTGAAAACACCCTTTCCGGAAAAATTGTTGGGCCATTTTTCTTTCGTTCATAGAAATGTTTGTGTACTGGTATAATCAGTCTGTTCATAAAGCGTACGCCAAATACCTCGAAGAATAAAATAAATAATAAAATTGTAAGATGTAAAAAAAAAACATTTAAAAAATTTATTTTATATAATAAAGAAAAAATTAATTTATGATAATAAAAATAAATTATGTATTATAATTCTGACAACTTTATTTCTTCCATTTATATTCGAAACCTATCATCCGGCTCTGTTGTCTAGTTCGTTTGCACGGTGACTCTATGATCTCGGGACCACTGGGGAGGGGCTTTGGATAGTTACAACCTTAAAGTAGCTGATCACTTTGACCCCTAAGCCAACAATAACAATGTTACACCTCTAGTTTTGCATCTCAACAACAACAAAAATACCGAAGAAAGAAAAAAAAAATACAAACAAATAACCTCTTCAACAATGCAAGTATAAATATTACTTTGAGTTGTACCATGTATGATGGTAAACATTTAATACAGAAAAAAAAATGTTTCACTTGCTTGTCTTATATTTTCTTTGCAATTACCTTCTACCCTCCTGTGAAGCTCCACTTACACTCTAGGATTAACGTAATCCTACAAGTTTACAGGAAGCAAAATAGATGAAATCTCTGATAATATTTCACTTGACCAGAAGTAGATTATTTTGAATTTAAAAAAAAGTAGATTTATATTGTTTGGATTAGATTATAAAATCCGATCTTTTTTTAACAAAAATAAAATATATTATAATTTAAATAATAAAGGTTTAATATATATTGTATGATGTTCAATTAGGTTTCAGTAATAAAAAATATATAGTATTTATATTATGTTTCCATGAAGGACAAATGCCAGAAAATTAGGATGTTCAAAAATCAAAGACTATTATAATTATTTTGAAGTATATTTTTCTTGATTGAAGAATAGATTGAGCTGATTTTTTTTATGTGTATTCATTTAGAATATGCTGGCTCACAGTGTGTTGTTGATTCTGGTAGATATAATTGTTTATGAAATTTGATGTTACAAGAATTTAAAAAAAATAGCTTCCCGAGAAAATACCTGGAATAGTTCGTCAGAGTTTGCTTGGAGTGGATTTGCACAAAATAGCAATTTGAAACTCCCAACTTCATTTCTGTATATTCCTCACATTTCATACTCATATTTAAAATCATTTCCTGAGGTGCAACACAATCCTCACACGTAATTTATTCCATTTACAACCCCGCAGACATGAAACACATCATTGTCACTCAATATCTTCTGTTATCAAGCCTCGTATCTCTCTTTTTAATTGTCCGGGCCACTTCCGTCTCGCGTCATTTGAAAACGTTCGAATTTCTTAAGAATAAATCTTCCAAAACAAAGAGGAATCCACTTTTAAAAAAATTGTTTGGAAAAAATATATAAAAAATTTTAAAAATTAAAATGAGATGAACAGGAAGCAAGCAGTAAAATATGTTGAATTTAAAACGAATACAAAATCAGCTGTTTCTTTTACATATAGGAGTATAATTCTTGAATCGCGTGGTTAGGCAATTAAGAATCAAGAAAAAAATCATATCATCATGTGCTAGAGGCTTATTCTGGTAGCGTAGCTTGCAACTTTCTGACAATTAGTTCAAATTGTAACAACTGAAGACTACGACACAGCGATAGTTTGTATTCATTGCCAAATAATAAAATATTCGCATTTTGATATTTGGTAAAATGAATATTATGGTTTTATACACAGGTAAGACCAAAATATATGTATATTTTAAAATTATAATCATCTTGCTGAGTTTTTATCATGTTAAAGAAAGCTCAGAGTTATTTTATTTGGGAAGTGAAAATATATAAATTCAATGTTGGCACAACTGTACGGCGCATCAACAGAATAAGAGTAAATAATAGATGTCTTGTTACTCTAATTAATTATAAATATGGTTTATAACTAAAGGGGAAGCTTTTCTTTGTCACAAAGGTAAAAATATATCATTTGAAATGCATTGATGGTTTTTAATTTCCTTCATCTTTAAAGATTCACCTTTGTTTACAAAATTACCGTTCTAATATCCGCTCTTAGCACTTATTTATCAATATTCTTTATTATAGAAATCACATTTCTATAATGAAGAAATTCTATTCATTTTTCTATGTCTAATTAACTTAGGGCTAACCACTTATTTATTTCATCTTTTGAGTCATTATTTGTTTACATCACCCTAGAAAAATACACTAGCAAAACTTAACATAATTTACAGCAATTTTCTCTCACTCCACTAGTAATATATTTTATAAACTAATTTTTAAAAATATATAGAATTTTCTCTTTTCTTTTTTTACATAAAAAAAGTATTTTACTTTTGTATTAATTACTTTTCATAAATCATTTTGTTGTAATTTTCAGCTGTTATTTTTTGAAAAACTTCTCTAATTCGAGAATGAAAATTTTGAATAGTTACATAAATTGCTTGGCTAAAGCGTTGAAGCAACGTTCCTGCCAATGGCAATTTATTTTTAATTTGTAGATTCAATACGTTATTGTAAATGCTTGGAATTGTTCAGTGCTGGTATTTGTTGACGTATATTCCCACAATAGTGTCTCTATTCATTTTGAATGGCTCTTTCACATTCTCTTTACTTCTATCTCCCTTTATATATACATAACTATCTCTCTCTCTCTCTCTGTATAATACTGGGATGCTCAAAACTCATGAAATAAACGTTTTAAACATCTTTGGTTTATTGTATTTAATAATCCCGTCTTGAATAATACATTATTTGTGGGGCAGTTTTCAACTCAAAATAAAAATCAATATTAGAGAAATATTTAAGGACCGTCTTTATCATTATGTACTTTTTGTTTTCTTTTACTGTGAACACTTCACTAAATTAGTTTTACTATCAAATCATTTATTTTGTCCTATCTATTGTTCTATCTCTCTATTATTGACCACCTTTTTGGTCTAGTGGTCATAACTCCTAGCTACAGATCCATAGGTACCCGGTTCGATCGCTGGTGCTTTCAGAATTTTTCTGTGAAGTAGCGGGTCTGGAAAGGTGTCAAAGCTCGGCCTCTTGTGGACCAATGAGGGGCTACTTGAAAATATAAGTAGCATATCTGGTCTAGAAAACTGAGATTACTAACTGCCGGAGGTTTCATTGTGCAAACCAAACTACATCCTCTATCCGCCCATATTGGCACTACTACCGTAAACGGCGGCGGCCGCTCGGCCGGTATAGCTCGCTTGTGGGCTCACACCATGGAGTTTTATTGTTTCTCTATTATTAGTTATTAATTGGTTTTATTGTAATAACTTCTACAGCAAGATACTGTAGATTCTTTTTTAACCTCACTGTTGTTCTGTAACTTCAGTGCTAGCATGTTAAGAGGTGTTGAATATTAGCTAACACTTTAATAATGAAAAATGAAATGAAATTATAAAAGGTTGTTTTCGAGAAGAAATATTGGAAAATAATATTAGCCATGAAAAACGCATCTTATAGGAGCCAAAAGTTGAGTGTTAAATGTTTTAAGATATGAAATGAATTCCTTACACAATGAGACTCTAGAGAAATGTGAGGAGCATGACCTTAACAGCCCCAAAACCCAAGCTCGATAGTATTGGAAAACAATGTCAACATTTTACAAAGAGTTCCCGAGTGTAGCCTACTGCTATGGAGCAGGAAGTCGTTAAAATTTACTATTATAACACGTTATGTGGAAAAAAAACTACAGTAAAAATAAACTCTAAAGGTCCTTACATTTAACAAAGATGTATTGAATGTGAGACTTTCGTAAGCCGGCAACGGTCGGTATGTGGACAAAGTAATGAGTTTACAGTGTATGGGGAAAAAGGGGCTCAAATATCGGTCAGGTGTAATAAGGTGGTTTGTCTTAAATGATTCCTGGTTCTACTTCCATGCAAATTGAATTACATTTCTTCTAAAATAAATCTCCATCATTCCCACCTCCTAAAATTAAAATGTATGCAAAGCTAGGACAGTGGTATAGACAGAATTGTGAATAATGAAGGTCCCACAACTACGAGTGTCTTTTATATTTAGTGTATTTTATATTAGCTATAAAAGTAATTTAGTGGGTGTTTTCATAGAGTAGTGGTTTTAATGGTCTAGTGCGGCAATTTATAGCAATAGGACATAATTTTTAAAGCTATAAAATGATTTTGTACGTTTATAAGACTAAAATTACTACAATGCGGAAAATGTTTACTTGTATTTATGTAAAGTATAATATACAGTTGAACTTGGTTATAACGAGCACAAGTGGACTGACCAAATGTATTTGCTATATCAGTGATTAGTTAAATGTAGCTCATATTAATTTTTACTTCTCAATAACTTAACTAGAATATAGATTCCAAAATATATTTTAGAGATACAAAATATTTAATATACTGTAATTATATTATTTTCCCCCTCTAATATTGCTTTTATTTTTTGAATCTATATTTTAATCAAGATATTGATAGAAATATAAAATTGCTACATTATATAATTTATTTTCTCTTTAGTATTGCTTTTTTTTTTTTTAATCTATCTCCTAGTCAAGTTATTGAGAGAAAGACAAAAATAAATACAGTATCTTATTTTTTCTTTCAAATATTCTTTTTGTTTTTTGAATCTATATTTTAAACAAGTTATTGAGAGTTAGAAATATAGGAGCTATATTTATATAATTAATGATATAGCGATGAAATTCTGTTGGTCCCCTGGTTCTCTTTGTAACCAAGTTAAAATGTATATTATATCATTTGTATCAATATGTTGTATACACTACAATACACACAGTAATATTTTTTGCATATTGGTTCGTGGTTTTAGACACTTGAATTTGTTTGTAGATACATTATATTACTGAAGGGTTCGTTTCTAACTGATTTTACAGTTGTGATGGTATTTAGGTTAATTGGGGGGGGGGGGGGGAGAAGGGGGGGGG
>CABEEJ010001383.1:13983-27396 GCA_901482245.1 Timema douglasi
CTGACAATACATCTTGTGAATGTGGGGAATGCCGGGCCTCCACCGTGGTTCGGATTCCACGTTAAACTGTAGGTCCTCCATTTCATCCCACAATCACCCTACCATTACACATTAGCGTAAGTAGGTACAACCCGAATGGGTAGTAAGACGCGGTGCTGATAATAATAATAATAATCTAACGCACGCAGCGATCTGAAATTTTAAAATTAGCAGCCTCTGTGCACAAACATTTTCACCTCGAAGCCGGAATTTTAAAATTTAAATTTGGTTTTCTTAAGGAATAAATAAAATGAAGGATTTTTTTCTGTCTGTTTGAAGAAAAAAAAGGCGTTGTTAGGTAAACACGTAAGACATTGCGTGGTTACCACAGGCAAGGCCGGGCACTTTTGCTATTATATTTGTAATGTTTAGTAGCTGCTAGTGCCGAATTACTACTCTACTAAACCATACATACTGATTGTTAGCAATGTTAGAAGCCTATTGAACATCACAAACCGGTGATTACACGATTCAAATCTTCATGATCTAATATGTCTACATCCATTACTTTTTCCAGCTTGTGGCCTGAGTCAATATCTTATTAAAACCATATATTTTACCACCAACTTGCTAAGCCTGTCGTACATGCACACCATCCAATCTCCGGCCATTAATTTATCACTGTTAAAGTGTAAACCCATATTTTCATCAATGAATTTTTTTTAGCCATCTGGGAATCAAACCCGGGACCTTTAACTCAGTAGGCAGACACGTTATTGACTGAAATAAGGTGTTGGACATGTTCATAATATAATATGTTAAAGTAAAAAAGACTATCTCTTTTACCCTAGTGTGTATTTAAAGCTTAAGATGATATCTTAATGTATTTGTTTTGAAACAATTGACACAGGTGATTACTCGGGCTGATGCATAAAGATCGAAATACATATAAAAGTTGAAATAATCGCCTAAAGTGCAATTTTGCCTGTATTCGTTAGTAAATATACCATGTTTAAAATATTAAATTTTCTTGGTTTTAGATCTACCATAACCGGCAATCACACCGTTTAAGACATCAGGCTCATAATATGTGTAGAAGAACAAATTAAAGTTAGCCTCAGCTTGTGTGCACCTACCGAATATATTATGTTTTCCATTTTTTTGAATTCTCAGTTAGCTGAATCAGTCAGTGGTCATGGTGTCTAACGAATTAGGCAATCAATAGATGGAAATTTGAAAAAAAAAAAAGCACCATAGTTGGAAACCTTGATTTTTCACTGAGTACAGTATTAATGCCATGTTTCAGCTTTATACGCTTCTTGGTTTTGAAGTTACCCACGCTGGTGGACACGCGATTCAATGCGTGAAGCTCTGAATATCTTATATATAAAATTCTCGTGTCACAATGTTCGTTCCCGTACTCCTCCGAAACGGCTTGACCGATTCTCATGAAATTTTGTGAGCATATTGAGTAGGTCTGAGAATCGGCCAACATCTATTTTTCATACCCCTTAGTGATAAGGGTTGTCCACCCTTAACATTTTTCTATAATTTTTAGACATTTTTTAAATATCTTTATTTTTTTTATTATGTCGCATTAAAAAATACATACAACCCTAAATTTTTACCCTTTTATCACCAACCCCTATTTTTTAATAGCCATTTTAGTAATTTAATCATTTTTCATCCCCGGTCGATAACTGATCAATCGTCATGTGACAATTCAATTCAAACGTATTCAGTTTCCGATTAGATTGGCATTTGCAATGACTATCAACAAATCCCAAGGTCAAACGATGTCTATTTGTGGCTTAGATTTGAGAACACCATGTTTTTCACACGGACAATTATACGTGGCATGCTCTCGAGTGGGTAAACCATCCAGTTTGTTTGTGTTAGCTAAAGATGGACTAACAAAAAATATTGTTCACGCTATGGCATTAAGAGATTGATATTGTTTGTTAGTGTTACTGTCGTAATTGATTAATTAATGATATATAATTTTAAGGAATAAATTATAATAACTTAAAAATAATGTTTGCCTTTTGTTATTTTTATATTCCCTCATCGTTCACAGCGCTCCATGCCTATTTCACGCATATACCACATTCTTACACACTTACAATAGGTAAGCTATTTTTTGTCTACACTAGAAATTACTTAAAAATTATTTATATGGCAAAACAACGTTTGCCGGGTCAGCTAGTATATATATATATATGAAAGAAAAGTAAATACACCTATAGTTCACAGATCTACCTAGGTACTTTTGGACCAAGTTTTATCGTTTTATATCATGTAATTTTTAAGGACTCCCAATTATGCATTAGCGCGGTACTAGGCGTAAAACTCAAAATGAATGTAAAATCAATACAAAAAACTTACGTTCAAGGTTCACACCTTCAGCTTTCCTAAAATAAGTATGCGTTAAGCTCTGTTCAGATGCATTTAAAGTAAAAGTAATCTGTTTGAATACAAATGTTGTGACGTAATTTGCCACCCTACCTTTTATTTCCCTATATTTTTATAATATTTGTGAATAATTTCCTACTTATTTTCGTATGAAATTAAGGACTTCAATGTTCAGCCGCTGTGTCGCCGGCCTGACTAATAATACTATTTACATCCATTCATAAAATAAAAGGACGGAAGGAATAACTTATAACATTGTTTTAAATAATTTAAATAAGGAATTTTGATTTAAAGAAGAACACTTACCTTTTATTAAACATATTAATTATCCTTCTAATAAGTTTGTTTGACTCTTGTTTTATTTATTTTCAACGTCGACCATGATTGATTTCAACGCATGCGCAAATCTGTCAATCAAGTGAGTAGCGGATATCGTGATTGTAAAAGAATAAAAAAGAAGAAACGAGGCAAAATGTAAATAACTCAAAACTAGCGCGCTTTTCAATTTTGACGGATAGAAATACACATTTAATTCTTATATAAAAACATTGTTCACATTCATTGGTATATATTTCAATATTTATACTAATCCTGCATTGTATTTTAATATTATCCCTAGTTCATAACCAACATTTTATCTTTTGTTTTTATATATATTAGTTTTCTATTTGGACATGGAAGTAAGAATAGAACATTTTTAAATTTGATTTTGGAAGACTTTCTAAAGGAGACTGGGTCTTCTTCCTCGGTGTTGGTCTAACATGGAGCCAAATCTGTGGAGCTCCTAATTCAAATATTTTTAAAAGGAATTATCGGTTGTAAATTAAAGTACAAGTAGAAAAACTGGAAAGCTAAATGTATGTGCAAGAACTAGACTATTTATTTTCGTTTGAATTGTGGAAAAATTTGCATTACTAAAGTGAAACAAATTTCTGAAGTTGATGTTTCAATATGGACTAATTCATGGGCGAGGTCAAGCCAACTCTTCAACTTTAAATGATTATTTTTTTCTCTCCTATCAAAATCAGAATTCATTTACAAACTTTCAGAAAGACAGACTAATGCAGAGAATTAAGTAACATTTTATTTAATGTCTAATTATTACTTTTATTGATTATATATTTTTTCCCTTCTTTTTGGTTTCAACAATACTATTTTATACTTTGTTAAATTAGAATTATAACTATCCGGAATTCCAAAGGTAGGATTGGGATGTGGTAAAAAGGGAAACAATAACAAATCCACAAAAGTTCCAATAATTAATATTTTATATATTTATTTTTTATTGTAGTCTAAATTACATTTTTAATACAACAATTCATTTTTATCTAAATTGCTCATGTTTTATTTTAAGTATGCCCCAGTAGTCTCGAGTATTTAGTGTCGTCGTGCCACTGTCTGAATAAGCTGAGGTAAAGGGTTTTATTTTATTTTATTATTATTATTACCATTTTTCTACTAGATACTAGGGGTGGCGCCCAACAAAGACACAATTTTTATACATCTTGATGTTAACTATTGTTACATAAACAAGTCTCATAAGACACTGATATTAAACCATATAACCATATATTTTATATAACACACGTGTTTGTTATTATTCACTACAATGTATACATGTGAGAGAGTAATTATATAAAAGATTGTCCTAAGCGTGTGAATACAAAACAATCTACCAAACTGAAGACTAGTTTCTCTTAGTTTTAAGATTGAAATTTATTATATAATTTCTTTTTGGCTTTGAATTTTATATTTTTCCTTGGTGATCAGGATAGATAGAATACAAATCAAAATTATATTCAATATTGCATTTTAATAGTCATAGAACATAATCGTTGTTATATGAGATGTAAAAGTTTCAAAACGGTGCACTGCACAAGCCCTCTCTCCTCTTAATACAAAAATTGAAATATTTACTTTGTAGCATGTCAATCAGATAGATTGGACAGCTACAATTCAAAAATTCAATAGTTTAATGATTTATGCAAGAAAGAAACTATATTTGCATATTTAATTGAGTCTACTCCGAAGATTAAGTCTAATAAAATTACGCTTCTCCCTACATTCAAACACGTGGTTGGTCAAAAATATTGTCTTTTGATAAATACTGGAGTAGATATCAAAGAAGAGGATTAATATTATTATAGTTATGAATAAAATACTTTAATGCATTGCTTTTCCCATTGGAAGATGTTCGATAAATTCATATACGCTTGCCATGCTGTTGACAAGAAAATATAGAAAAATATATCTATATCACAAATTCTTATAAAATAATAACAGATCCTAAATAACATAATTAAAACAGATATATTTGAATATAATATGCTTTGGTGTTTACTCACCTCTTCAAGATGTCTATAGATTCATTTGTCCCACATGGGAAGCACAAAACTATTCAGTGATGGCCGCCACACGTGCTATCATAACTAGATCTGTTGAAGAGAAGAAATGCGTACGGGCATCGACGCAAAGACCTACTGCTCATCAACGACCCTGGTGGTAAACCAAGGAAACTTGTTCCTTCCTTTTCCCCGCAAGTGTTTTTATCTTGTTAAATTCGCTTTCTCCCCACCTTCGTTTGCATCTCTTGTTTCTATGTTCTTGTGTTTATCATCCTTTCTGCTTTCTTTCATTCGTATTAGGTTGGGAACTATATAAGGACCCTCGTCCCGGTTCACATTATAGCCAGTTTACTCTATCCCTGCATTGAAGGAAGGATTCCATCTACGTCACGTCGACCATGAAGATTGAGGCGTCGGATACACCGCCACCTTAGACAGGATGACGCGTTTCGACGCTACCTATGAAGTCTACGCCGTGGGATTCATCGCAGCTATGGATGGAACCACGGACTTCGATTTATTAAGTATTGTAAAGTAATCGACGAGTCCTTATGATTTAGAATCTAATTTTTTGTTATAAACATGAACTATATCTGTTTGCACCCTTTTAGTTTTTTGTATAATGTCGGAGACGATTTTCTTTCGAATTGATAGTATGTCTAGTTGACAGGTAATCAACTTCAAGTATTGTTGACTTGCTGATTCTAAGCTTTATTTTATTGATTATATATCGTGTCCTTCAGAATGCGGGACGAGTCTCTTTATTGCTTGTTTTTCAATTATTGTAATTCAGTCCTGTAGACTATGTTGATATATATATATATATACCTTTCTGTCTTTACATTATGAGCCTCTGGCGTAAAAAGTTATAATATCTTAGTTAGGGACTTATAAATATCCACAATTTCCTTTTATCTATTTTTTAATCTAAATTGGTCATGACGCCTTGTACGTCCTGAGCATCAGTTCAATTTATGGATCGCTACCCCCAGGTTTTCTGTTTTGTTTTCTTTATTACAATTCAGTTGATAGAAACCAGTATTTTGGGTTTGTCAAGCTGTAACGCTTCACGTGCAGTATTAGTTTCGATGCGCAACCACGGGAACTGCTCTAGAGTCATAGTGGGGTCCGCGCAAATAATACTCTTTCACTTTTGCCTTTCGATCGATTCCTATTGTGTGTGTTGTTCTTAATGCACTTGCTATTAGAATTGTATTTACTATGGAATGCCCTGGCAGTACCAAAGGGGGATGTTACCAGCCATAGTACTTTTGTTGACACCTGTTTCTTAGCCATCGACTGCTGTTATCAACAGCTTGTTATCCGAAATGTTTAACGGATACTATTTTGAAGGCCCTATCAAGCTAAACTGATTAAAATTTGCATCTATATCTTGTTCTATATTTTTATATTAGTAGTTATCTAATTGTTCTCCTTTTTTATAAATACTTCTACCTGTGGCCTGGCGACTGCACAGCCCTTATAGCCACAGTCTCAATTCTCAAGCCTATCAGTTTGGATCAAACTCCATACGTATTTCCAACTATATTATTGTAAACCATTACTTTCTTATCTATTGTTTTTGTTATGAATAAATCTATATGTTGTTTAAAGTATGTTCTTTTAAATCATAATATGTGCTACCTGTAGCCCTAGACCTGTATAGGGTTTGACAACGGTACAACTTAAAACTAATAAAATTTAAGAAACGAAATAATATATATTAATGCAGAAGCACGATGGAAAAAATAACATCATATTCTACCAAAAAGCATGAATAAAATAATACGCACTGTTACAGAAATATTGAGAAACGAACAAATCTGTCCCTTAAGAGCATAACAATCAGTTTTACATTTCCAAAAACCTACAGAATATATATATATATATATTTATATATTTGCTTATAGCTCAGATCCTATTAGCTATGTGAAAGATTTTTACTTTTAATAAATAGTACTACAACTTTACAGTGAGAAACCCGCCTCTGTGGCGTAGTTGGCTAACGCGCTTGTCGTGTTGAGCTCGACTGCTGAGGACGGGGAGATCGAGGTTCGAATCTCCGTCGGGTGAACTGGGGGTGGTTTTTCCTAAATGGTTTTCCACTCTCTCTCTCCACGCAAATGCGGGTTCACTTCCTCTAATTCAACCTTCCCAATTCCCAATCCATTAGAGTAATTAGTACTTAAAAGCGTATAACCCGAACGGGTAGTAAGACGCGGTGCTAAATATTATTATAATATTACAGTGAGAATATATTTCTTATCTCAAATAGTTTTATAGATAATAAAAATTGGAAGTTTCTGATCAGGTAAAATGCCCTTAAAGTCATTTTCAAGAGAAAATAAGATCAAACATTTTGTTTGTAATGTTAAATATACCTAGATACACAATGTAATCAAAATCATTAAAATTTGTTTTGAAAAATAAAAAAATTCTTTCTATTCTTGTTATTCAGTAAACTACCGTTGGTTTTAAGGTTAGAGAAGATCAGATGGACAGACAGGGTGACAAATTAAGAAGCCCTAAGAAGAGTGGTTGAGAAGAGAACTATTTTGGATGCGATTCCTCGGTGCAAAGCAAACAGGATCGGATAAATCCCTAGGAGGAACTGTCCTATACACAACGTCATTTAAAAAGAGGTTGAGGGTAAGAGGAACTTAGTAAGAAGGAGGATTCAATTATTATATGACTTGAAGAAAAGAAGAAAATTCTAAGAGCTGGAGGTGGAGGCAGAAGACAAGGAGCATTGGCAGTCTAAGTTCATTGACAAAAGAAATTTACCTGTTTTAAGACAGAACACCTAATATTAATAAATAATTCAAAAATTACCTAGGTAAAACTTTACGAAAACCCTTGATACCAAATTTTAACCTAATTGGTAAAATTGTTTCGGCTCTTGGCCAAGATACAGTCAGTCTGAGAGACGGCATCTCGAAAACAACTTTTTCTTGTTTTATGGGGTCATAAACCCTCGGGATTCATAAAAAACTAGAGCTCAATATTTTTGATGATCCCAATATTTATATCTCCGAGGGTTTGAGAGAAAGTAAAAATATTCCCGAGTGACACAACTTTTGGTTTTTCGCTTTCTTGGTTTTGGAATTTTCACGTCAATTTGATCTGAATGCGGAGATAAATGTGTTACTACACCAAGACTAGTCAAACTGGACCTGAATATGGAACGGTATTTTTTTAAATTTCTCTACAAACTATTGAATATATATTTTTCATTACAATCCTAAACTCTTAAAGGAATGAGTGGATGAAGAACTTTAACACAACCGATCTGCTCAAAACAGGGTTGGAGTCATCTCTTCCCGGAATTTTGGAAGTATCTACATTCGATATGGACTAGTTGAGAGAGACGATGGCCACTTCTATTACTAGCAGTTCTATGAAGAATAGAACTCACTACCTCTATATTTTTCATCGCCCCTACAGTATTAGGATTTATCTTTGGATTTCTAATTGAATTTCTCCTATAATTTTTTGCCGGGTTTGAAGATCATGTATTTTCTTGGTGATAGAATAAGACAAAGACCAAATAATATTATATTCAAAAGTGTATTATGATTATTATAAGAATAAATGTTGTTCGAGCAGATTAAGGTGTCAATCTCGCATTCTTATATATAATTGCATACGCCCATTTCTGATTATTGAATTTAAGAGATAATGGATTGACCGAATTTGATATATGCGCACTCATTTTAAAGGCTAGGGGTCCAGTATGTCTAAAAATAGCAGCCTGAAACTAAAGCCCAAGTTTTCTAGCGAGTTTTCCATATTTTCCATTTAGGTGGGCTCATCTGTACAATCATTCTTTGTTTATATCACCATCGAAACAAAAAACAGTGTAAGGTTGTAAATCGGTAAATAAAATATCACTCTTTGGTTAAAATTAATAACAACTTGACTCTTACTTGAGTGGTATGGTTTAACCAACCAAGAGATGAGAGGAGGGCCGTTTTAAGGTCCTTTTCAAGGCGTGAAGAGGGAAAATATACCTTTTGATTCAAATTAAACACCGAAATTAGAGTTGAGAGCCTTTAACGAGTAAACTTTTAACTAGGAAGTTGTGTGACCTGGTGGTCTAGGGGTAAGGTGTCGGACTTCTGTGCAGGGGTCCGGGGTTCAATCCTCGGTCCTGGCACAGATTTATCTGATTACCAAACCTTTCCTTCACCTCTGACAAGACATCTTGTGAATGTGAGGAATGCCAGGCCTCCACCGTGGTTCGGATTCCACGTTAAACTGTAGGTCCTCCATTTCATCTCACAATCACCCTACCATTACACATTAGCGTAAGTGCGTATAACCCAAACGGGTTACTAATAATAATAATAATAATAATAATAATAAACTAGGAAGTCGAGTTTGGGATGAGATATTAAACGATAAAGCTTTTGAACGACTGGCATATTGAAACGTGTAGCCAGATTCAAAAAATATTAACTGTACCGTATACATAATTTGGCCAAGGTTCAAAAATGTCGTTGAAATGGGTTCAATTATTTGACAGTTATCACGAAACAAACAGATATATAGATTTTTTAATGGAAGTCATCCTTAAGTGAATAATAAGATCGAAAAACATGGTACATATGCTGTTTGGCTTTAAATTCAAAAAACGTCTCTGCAAAAATGTTGTTAGTTGGTATATACATTTTACAGCTATCGCGTGAAAAAGATCAACTCTATGCTATGGTCGGTATATATAATTTAATAGTAAATTTAATCAATAATTTAAGCGTCAATGAAGAAGATACTTACTCCCTTTAAATTATTCACAATCCAATCGTTAGTTCGTTTCATACATAAAGTAAACATACATTTTAAATCAACAAGGTGGTTATTTTAAATAGTTTCACTGAAGAAGTTCACGAATAGCCCATTCATTCTCTATGCAAATACTTCTCTCATTGCATTGTCCTGTACATTCGTAGTAATCAACCTCCCCTTTAAAATGTCTTCGCGTGGATGCGTGAAGACAGTAAAACACAGATAAACATGTACAACCCAGTCGTTAGTCCCACCATTACCATAGTTTACAGTCATTCATGTCGTTTTTCGGGTCGTATTCTGCTGAGAAACGACTTACCCCCCGCAGAGAATTAACAAAATTCCCCTATTTCTTCCCAAGCGTTACTATTCCTTTTTCTCTCCTTCACCCTTCACCACACACCCTTGCCCCTCAATTAATTTCTGCCTTGGTGAATGTGTCTATTCCATTTTTGTTTTTGATGTAGGCCTATGCTTCTCTTCCAATCTCCGTTTCTTACTTTTCATTCTAACTATGTTATTCCCATATTCCCTTTTATGCCATACGTTCCTTTTTTGCATGTCTCCAAATTTGTTTCCTGTTTATAGAAACCAAATAAAATCAGACTATGTTTTTTTTCTGATTTTCCTTTTGCACGATTCAGTTACCTCTCTGCTTTTCCTTTCATCTACTTTCGTATTTATTTGTTTCTGAATAACTCTTTTGCGACATTTTTATTTTATTATTTAAATGTCTGTAATTTTTCTTCTTTATACTAGTGGTTTTTCACGTGTATCCTGTCTTACCACCCTACTAGCCTATCCTATTATCTACACTAATTAAATAGGGATGAATAAAGTTTAATTTAGAGTAAATGTACTCGCATTTGCGTGGGAGGAGGGGGGGAAACCGTTTGGGGGGGAAAACCATCCAAGAACATCAGACACTATTCAAACGCCAAATTCTCTGTCACTATAAAATCATTCCAGATGAGACTTATGCTCTTTTTTAATTAAGCTACTGCCCGCCTCGATGGCGTAGTTGGCTAACGCGCTTGTCGTGTTGAGCTCGACTGCTGAGGACGGGGAGATCGAGGTTCGAATCTCGGTCGGGTGAACTGGGTGTGGTTTTTCCTAGATGGTTTTCCACTCTCCCTCCACGCAAATGCGGGTTCACTTCCTTATAATTCATCCTTCCCAATTCCTAATCTATTAGCGTAATTAGTACTTAAAGCGTATAACCCGAACGGGTAGTAAGATGCTGTGCTAAATATAATAATAATAATAATAATAAAGCTAGTAATGAAGTTCTACCTTTCAAAATGCCTTTAATAAGCCTGTTTTAGAAACTAAATATGTTGTAATTTATGCATGAATGGCATTATTACTAGAAGATAAAGTCAGGCTTCTATATACCAATTATTATCTGAAGATTCTAAACTCTAGTAAATATACCTTCATATACTCATAAGTCAAGCCGTTTATACTACACTTGCATTTTTTGCTGGTGGTTTTTATTTTGACAAAAATGAAGAGATCGTGTATCTATGTTTGTGACTCCAGGTGTAATATTTTTATCTGGTTAGATCGTCATGATAGAACAAGTTGAATATATTTCTGACAGGAGGAGACTTTATGAAAATATAACATATATATTACCGGGGAACATAGATTATATCTTATAGGAATGATAGCAGGCCTATTCATTAAAGATGACAGCTGCAGATAGCATGGATTGAAGAGTATATATATATATATATATATATATATCGTGTTGGAAGCGTATGAACTAATTTTGCTACCGTTATGAATGAATATGGTTTAATTTAGAGAATGAATACTCGTATTTGCTTGGAAAGATAGAAAAAATGAAAGACCATATAGCGTAAACACCCTTAGTACACCCAAACTAGATTCAAACTCAAATCTTCTCGTCATCGGAAGTTCAGTCTATTATAAGAGTGACGTCATATATATATATACACCATACTAACACCAAATTGGGTCAACAAAAATTATTTTCATCTCTGATATTTTTACTTTCTCTCTATCTTACAGATAGAGAAAGTATGGTGATCGTCAAAAAAGATCTAACTCGATATTTTGAGGAATCTTGACGTTTCATGACTCCCTGAATCCGAAAAAGTTGTTTTTGAATTTCCGTCTTTCTGTCTATCCGTATATCTATACCTCCAACTAGAGCCTAAACTATTTTACCGATTGAGCTAAAACTTGATATCTAGGGTTTTCATAAGGTTGCCCCAAGGATTTTTTGGAATTGAATAGATACCCCTAAAATTAAGGGTAGTTTAATAAAGGGCAAAATGATAAAAAGTCGATTTTCTCAAAATCGGCTCTAACGATTTTGATTAGATTTGATTTATAAACATTAATAAATATTTCAAACAAAATGGCTACTCTCAATATTTCGGCAACATGGCTTTAAGGGCTCCAGTCTGATGCGTAAATTAACATTTTTTATAATATCTCCGAAACTATTTGAGATATGAATTTACCTAGCATTACAAATATGTATATATATTTATAATACAAATATTTTATTCGAAACATATTTTTATAAAATCAATAACTTTCAATCTATACGCAATTATATATATTTTTTAACTTTTTGGACATTAAAGTTTAAGTATTGCGACCGTAAAAAAAATTTAACGTGAAATGTTGATGAATGTCGATGTCACATAACCCCCCAAGCCCTAAAAAATAGTCTTTGCAATGCCGTCTGTCTGTGTATCTATTAAAACATAAAATTAAGAGTAATTTTATAAGGGGCGAAAAGAGAAAAATTAGGGTTTCTCAAAATCTGCTCCAACGATTTTGATTAAAATTCGTATCAAGGCGTTGATTAAGATTTTAAATAAACTGGATATTTTCATTTTCCAATGAAAATGATTTTTAGGGTACTTTACATAAGCGTTAATTTCCGTATCTCCACATCTATTGAGATACTAAACAACTTATCATTGCAAAATTGTAGGACTATTAGAAATAAAAACTTTTATTTGACATATATTTTTATAAAAGCAACAGTTTCTGATATATTTTCAAGTATATTAATAGAATTTTGTGAGCTTTAATTGTAAACATATACTACTAAAGTCTTAACGCAATAATTCTCCAATGCCATAGAGTAATTAAATATAAGTAGGTATCTAAAAAAACTATGTTATTTTTCCTTAAACCTCTTAGGATAAATGTTTGTACAGCTATGATCTATCTCCATTTTAGACTCAATAGTCAATATTTACATTTTTTATTGGTCAAAATGTAGGACCCCTATACGACGAGGCTTGTTATGGAGTATGAAGGGATATTAAATAATATAATTTTAAATTACTTGCATCTCACATTTAAGTGGAAGGTGGGTGTATAAACAATGATACAGTGAAACCTGTTTAACTGGGGCCTGGATATGTGAGAAACCTCTGTTATTGATAATTACAATGAGGTCCCGCCACTTTTGCATTAAAATACCTCTGTTACTGGGAATTTTCAGACCTTGTTAACTGAGATTAGATTTCATAGATTGTTTCGATGTTTACCTCTATAATTGGGACTTGTTAGCTCAATAAACCGTATAAATGAGACTATTTATCAGGTTTAGACAAGTTATGACACGCTTGTTTACAAACAGTCTAATTTCTTTCATACTTGCTTTGTTTATCAGTACTATCAGTACAATACCACCATTAGAAACTGCTTCAAAAAAGGTGGATTCAAAGTGACGGATGAACCGGAACTTGAAAGCTTACAAAAGGAGGAAGAGAACTGTTAAACACTTGCAGAATGGAACCAGACTATTGCTGCTTGTAGTAGCAATGAAAATGACCAGCAGCCCACTTTTGAGGATTTTGTGCGTATGGACGATGATGTACTAGTATCGGAAGAGCTC
>CABEEJ010001383.1:28533-60968 GCA_901482245.1 Timema douglasi
CATTACACATTAGCGTAAGTGCGTATAACCCGAACGGGTAGTAAGACGCGGTGCTAATAATAATAATAATAATAATAATAATAATAATAATATAGTTAAGGTGAAGATGAAGATGAAGATGACTATCAGTAAATGTCGGTGTGGCTTTATCGGTGGCGAGTACCAGGCTGCATCAACAGTACTTAAGCGGACCGCACGCCATCATCAGGAAGTAATCAGCCTCGAGGGGCAGAGGGTTATGAGGTGAGAAGGGGAAGGGTGGGTGGGGGAGGAGCAATTTTGTCGCCGGTCACTGCCTTGCTACAGCTTATGACTAGTCTACGACAAACAACGATACGCAGATAGATGTCATTTTTCAGTAATATGACGATAACCAGATTTGGAGTGAACGAAAGTTGTTTTTCAGACCGTAAACCAATTTACTGCGAATTTATAAATGAGTTTTCCGGCACTCCGATTTCTTTATTATCTGTAAATACATAAATCTTTATTGTTTATATTATTAAAATTAGAGGTCAAATCTTCTGTCCTGTTTTCAAGTTTTAATACTTTCTACTAATTTGATTTTACTTTTACACAAGCAACAACAAATAGTCAAAAATTAGTATTCACTATAGTTAATATTGTACGTTCACATTCTTTCATTAGCTATTGATTCCTTAGATTTCTTTCTACTTCCCTCCATTCATCTCTAGTAATACAATTTTCATAAATTGGAACATGTAAAGCATATCCCAGTTTCCAAGCTGCCAGCAAATGGTTCAAATACCATTTTATTAAACTCTTTAAAACATTAAACTGTTTGAAATGCTCTTAGGTGGACAAAGATTCGCCTCTTTTCTCGTTGATTCTATATCATTGTATATTATTTTATTCGTGTTCTTATGTGGAGTGGTGATGATACACTGAACATTATTCCGTTCAGAAATCTTACGAGTTTATAGAAAGAGGGAGAAAATCTGTGCGGTGCGCCGTACCATTTATTAATCCAGCGAATAGATCAAATATAATACTTTTAGGATCCAATGACCCGCTTTTGTGGCCGCGTGGTCTAAGTTATAACTCTTGCAATAGACTAGATTGTCGAAGATGGGGAGATTGAGGTTCGATCCTGGTCGGGTGTAATGAAGGTGGGTTCTCCTAATTGGTTTTCTAATATCCCACCATGCGAATGTGGCTACACTTCCTATAAATTAAACCTTTCGAATTCCTAACACATAAGTGCGATTAATACGCGAGCGTATAACCCGACCGAGTAGTATAAGATGGGGTGGTATAAAATAAAGTATGGGTTGGATTTGCGCATGCGCAAGATTACACAGATCTGGAGATAACAGAACCTCATCAAATATAAACTAAAGAGTAAAGAGGATTTTTATAAAAATTGTGTATATTTTAATACACCACCGCTGATTTTTTTTTTTTACTTTTTACTAACTAAACTTTATTTTTCTCTCCAAGCCTCTCTTTACAAAAATACTAGGCTTCCCCCCTGTTCTTGAACTGCCGGTCTTTGTATCTTTCTTTTTTCTATCCTATTTCTCTCCTTTCTCTCTGAACTCTTCCAGTTTATCTCGCCCTCAGCCATCGCCTCGAGTATGTGGCAATATCAGCAGGAGTTTAGTGTCTATTAAAATCCTACGCCTCGACCGTTAACAAGGTTTATGAAAGCAGGCAGGAAAGTTAGCGAGCGAGCCACTGGGGCGAACAACTGTACCCGGCTGGTAGGGGAGGGTCAGGGTGAGGGGGGAAGAATCATATGTATGGAGTGATGGAGGGGGCAGGAAGTACTATGTTGCAGACGTGTTCTTGGAGGCCGTAAAACTTACGTTCTTTGTGACTCAGATTTTTTTTTCTCTTCCTTTCTATCATTCTGTATTGTACACTCAAGCTACGCGTCGTGGGGTATTACCAGTTTAAGCAGATTTAGTTCAAACTTTAGCTGTGATTTTTCCTAATCATCATTAAAACGAAAATATATTCCCTATGTGGAATTGGTTAAATGTGTACAGAATAGTAGAGAGAATATCCCAGGCATAGGGTCTAGATATAATATGATCTGCTTAAACTGGCCACCCTCCACTCCACGACACTGATACTTTCGCTTACAGCGTAAAGTATTGATCTTACTCTGACCAACGATTACAACAGAACCAATAAAAGTGAATTTATTATCTTACAAGGTAAACAGAGTGTACATCAAATGTCACATCACCAAAAAAAAATTACTTTTGAGCGACATTAAGTTTGAATTTAATTTAAGAATTTCATATATATTTATTCATTCCAACAGTCAACGTATATTATTAAAGTAGAAAAATAGATTAAACTAATCTAGAATCATGATAAAATAATGGCAATGATAAAGTCGATGAAATTAACTCTATAGATCGATATAATAATCATAGAGGCTGGGTGATGTTCTACATCTCAATTTATACTTTATATATTTCAATATACGTTTTAAATCAGACTACTTGATAATTAGATCAAATTCACAAATATTTTCCACACGTAATAGATCCTATACTTATCTGACAAAATTAAATAAAATTGAACTCATGGTTAGTGTTTTTTAATGGTGATGTCAGGGTTTAATGTCAGGCAGCTACACAAAAAATATGTTACTAACCCTGGACAGAAAGCAAAGTTGTTTTTTATCCGTGCTCCACGACTACCACACTAGTCTTGCTATTTATACAAGTGTAATTTACTTTTTTTAAATAATTTCTTTAAAATTTTACAATCTTCCGTACACTAACAAAGATATTTATCCATATTCATTGAAATTGTTAACAGAAGAATCTCGTTTTTTTCACAAAGATGTTTCAAACAAAACATTGTTTTTTTACAAAGATCACATTCCTTGCAAACTTAACACAATAAAAGGTAGGCTTAAATATACATTTAATTCACGAGGAAGAGGTTTGTTCTCTACGGAGTTAACAGGCGAGAATTTGGCACACGCTTTAATTATAACACAAACAATTAATTTACTATGAGCCTACCTTTGCGAATGGTGACAGAGTACCTGGAGTGATGAGATGATATCTGGGGCACCCCCATCTTGAGTCTTGAGCACTTAATAAAATAATTATTTAATACGAGAGAGCTTCATGTCTTTGTACCTTGAGACAAAAAGACGCTTGAACCCTGTTTTTACCGTTATACAAAAAAAAGCGCAGGTGGAGGCGAGCCCAGAGCCAGTGAGAGAGAAGGGTAAATGTGGTGCTGACACTTAGTGCTAATAAGTATAATTAACTACAAACAAAATAGAGCACAGCTGGCTCAGTAGGTATATTCATACTAAACATACCACCCCCCTTGAACTACTAGTTCATTGAATGAGTAGAACAAAAGATACAACAATCAAGAAAGAAACAAAAATACAAGATCCAACAATTAAAGAGACAAAAAAGAAAAAGAGGAGATAACAAAAAATAGGAACGATATAATTACAATATACAACCTAGTTGAGTGGGAGAGGAAACACTTTGATGACAGGCCTAGACAGTGTTCCCTTTTGGGTGCGCATATGTACACTCCGTCGAGATTGAAAGGTAGCAAATTCTAATTCACTGAGCCCGCAAAGTATGATATTCCTCCACACATGACTGCAGAATAGTTTGCCTAGCTACGCCCAACACCTAAGTTAGAGAAGACCTTAAGTCGATAAATTATTTCTTGACTGATAAGAAGGAGGGATGGGGGAGGGGTTATGTCTTTTGGCGATGCCAGAATGGTTTGATTTAGTAAATTAATTTTACTTTATTGTTCTGATAATGATACAATCAATAACTAATATTTACATACTAAGTTAATTAATTATCTTTGCTCTCATTAACATAAGGGCTGGTATTTTTTTTTAGCTATTAAAAGTTTAACCACGTCAAACGTTATTTGGGCACGGTTACCCACATTGAATGCTTTTACATGGTGACATAAAGCAAGTATCCCCTTTTCCCAAATTTGCATTACTGTTTATAGCCAATTATAAATTTATTAATGATTAATTATTAAGTTCCACACATGTAACGTAAATAACATATTAACTCTAAAAGATGTTTACTTTATTTGTAATAATCTGAATTTAAAAATAAAACTTCTGTAATTTAAGGGTCCAAATCCTAATTTAAAATATTTTATATTATTTTTGGGTGGACAAAAAATAAATATTGTTGAAATCTCATCCATTGGACATATTTTAGTTATAAAAGTGAATTTATTTGTTTCTTCAAAGTTATTATGACTGTGTATAACTTTGTGGGAGCATAGTTCAATTCCATATTTTATTTAATGTTACCATAGCGGCTATAATATAACTATATGTAAAACGCTTTAATAATTAATACTTTGATTAAGTAAAGGTGGCGTTTATTAAGATTTGAGATGATTATTATCATTTTATAATACATTTAAACACAATACACCCAGTTATAATTACTATACTAAAAAGTGTCTTGATAAATACACTAACGAATAATAAAAACTACCCCACAGTAATTGTGTTGTTCCATAAATGTATACAAACATTCGGCTGGTCCTTCACCGGGACTCCCACCGAAACACCTGATTATACACAAATAATGCTAAAGCCTGCCTGGATATTGATCCAGTACAAAAGTAACAACCACACCGCAATTGGTTAAATGGTTCAGGAGATAAATAAATCCGGCCGTATCTTTAAAAGAAAATCAAACCCTGACTGTATGTATGCGAAATCCTCTCCTAGGAGACATCATGATGAATAGAAATAAATGCACCGCAATAGGTTGTGAAATTCCAGGTATCCTTGGCTATAGACAGATATTCTTAAATATAGTACAGAGCTACAATATATTTTTACTTGAATATATTTATATTCCAAACCTTAAAAAAGCAGAGATATTATGTAAAGTGGTTTTAAGCTCGTAAAACAAAACAATATTTATCCTTGCTTTTCAATTATCATTTAAACCTCCTCACTCTGATATTGTATTATTACTTGCCTACGACATGGCCAGTTTTATTGTTTGGATTTCCAGAATTGATTTAGTAAAACACAGATTTGACAAAAAAAATCACAGTTAACATTATACTTGAACTTTATTATAAAATGATAATAATCAACGCAAATCTTAATAAACCACACCTTTACTTAATCAAAGTATTAATTATTAAAGTGTTTTACATATAGTTATATTATAGCCGCTATGGTAACATTAAATAAAGTATGGAATTGAACTATGCTCCCACAAAGTTATACACAGTCATAATAACTTTGAAGAAACAAATAAATTCACTTTTATAACTAAAATATGTCCAATGGATGAGATTTTATCAATATTTATTTTTTGTCCACCCGGAAATAATATAAAATATTTTAAATTAGGATTGGGACCCTTAAATTACAGAATTTTTTTTTAAACTCAGCTTCTTACAAATAAAGTAAAAATCTTTTAGAGTTAATCTGTTATTTACGTTACATGTGTGGAATATAATAATTAATCATTAATAAATTTATAATTGGCTATAAACAGTAATGAAGATTCTGGAAAAGGGGAGACTTGCTTTATGTTACCATGTAAAACCAATCAATGTGGGCAACAGTGCCCAAATAACGTTTGACGTGGTTAAACTTTTAATAGCTAAAAAAAATACCAGCCCTTATGTTAATGAGAGCAAACATAATTAATTAACTTAGTATGTAAATATTAGTTATTGATTTTATCATTATCAGAACAATAAAGTAAAATTAATTTAGTAAATCAAACCATTCGGGCATCGCTAAAAGACATAACCCCTCCCCCATCACTCCTTCCCAACAGTCAAGAAATAATTTAACGACTTAAGGCCTTCTCTAATTTAGGTGTTGGGCGTAGCTAGGCAAACTATTCTGCAGTCATGTGTGGAGGAATATCATACTTTGCGGGCTCAGTGAATTAGAAGTTGCTACCTTTCAATCTCGACGGAGTGTACAACTCGTACAATGCCATCATTTCCAGGCGAGGTCGAAGTTACGCGTCCAAGGCGCCAAGACAGCGGTGGTGTGTTGGGTTCTAGAATGAGGACGAGATCTCGTGCTTGTAGATTAGATTTATGCGTTGTCCATTTTGAGCGTTGCTAAGGAGTGTGTAAATACTCCTTATGCCATCTTTTCCAAAAGTGTTGAGAGAGTGATTTGACTAAATTCCATCTTTTCAATCATTTGCATGGTATGTAAGATACATCTGTTTCAGGTACGGCAACGAGAGGATAGTCGATCAAGAAGTTTCCCGGAGTTAGAGCATCTAGTTCACATGGGTCAGTGGATAGAGGGACTAGCGGTCTAGAATTCAACATGGCTTCCACTTTAGTCGTCAACGTTATGAATTATTCTAAGGTCAATATCTGATCTACAATTACTCTTGAGAGGTGGTATTTTGCTCTTTATATAGCAGATTCCCAAAGCCCTCCCTGATAGGGTGCGGTTGGAGGCTGGAAGTGGAATTTGATGGAATGTTGTGATGCAAACTGTTGAAGTTGTTGTGTGTGGTCTTGAGCTAGATAATCGTTAAATAGTTTTCTTCAACTAGTGAGAGGCACCTATGAAGTTTGTCCCACAATCCGAATATAGATCTGAACAGAGCCCTCTTCTTGAGACAAACCGGGTGAGGGCAGCGATGAATGCATCCGATGTAAGGTCTGTTACGACTTCAAGGTGAACTGCTTTAGTTGAGAAGCAAACAAACAAGCAGAGATAGACTTTAATAGGCTGGAGAAGTCTGAGAGTGTGTAACTTCACTGAGAATGGGCCTCCATAATCCATCTCAGATTTTAGAAATGGACATGAGGGAGTAGCTCGAGGTACAGGTAGATCACCCATCGTGGGAATTATGAGCTTTGGTTTGTGGCGAAAGCAACGAATACATTTGAAAATTTGAAGTCTAATTGTGCTGCGAACAGAGAAGATCCAGAATTGTTGGTACAAAATAGACTGCAGCAATTGATGTCCAGCATGGAGATGTTTGAGGTGATGGTTATCAATGATCAGGTTGACAATGTGATGGGATTTTGGTAACACGATAGGGTGTTTAGCTTCATGAGCCAAATTTGAGTGACTGAGTCAGTCCGCCTACTCTCAGTATTCCTTGGCTGTCCAGGAATGGGGATAAGCGTTGAAGTTTGGTGATGCATGGTTTCTTAGCCTTGATGAGCTCTATGCCGGCGGTGAAGGTTCCAGCTTGGATAACCTGGCAGATGCGTTGAATTGCTTCATTGAGCTCTTGAGGGCTAAGGGCTCCTATTTGGCGATCTTTCGATCTGCAGTGTTTAAGGAAGCGAAGTACAAAAGCCATTATGTTGACGAGTTTCATCCACGACGAGTGTTTGAGCAGTAATGTTTGAATTGAATCAGTAGAAGGATTCACAATGAGAACATTTAATGGTGAGGGTTTGACGTTGGGCAATGCCGCTTTGGCCACGGGAGTGAAACAAGAAAGAGGCCACTGTTCAGGTTGAAGAAAGAGCCATGGAGGAACAGACCACCACAGGGGATGATCGTTTATATCTGTAGGGGATAAACATCGAGAGGCACAGTCCGCTGGGTGGGGGTGGGGGGAAGCGATATGCATCCAAGTGTGAGGATGTAGCCATTCTTGGATTTGGGCAATACGATTAGCCACATACACTTTGAGCCGTTATGGTGGTGTATGAATCCACGAGAGGACAATCATAGAATCTGACCAAGCAGTTCTTGAGTCAATTTTTCAATGTGGTGATAAGAGCTCAGTGCAATAGTACATAAGTTTGGCAAGCAAGTGAATGGCGCAGAGTTCCAAGCGAGGTATGGAAAATCTTTTGAGGGGATATACACGTGATTTGGTGATGAGAAGACTAACTGTCACTTTATTGTCAGGGTCAAAACATCTCAGGTAGAGGCAACACCCATACCCTGCCTCACTGGCATCACAGAACCCATGGAGTTGAATGTTGGTAGCAGAAGCGAGATAGAAATAAGCTGGGTATGCTAATGGCTTCTAACATGGGAATTTTATTCAAACATCTTTCCCAGCTTTTTAGCAATGTCAGCAGGCAATGGTTCAATCCACTGTAGGCCTAATGTCCATAACAGCTGGATCAAATACTTTGCCCAGAACACGACAGGAGTTAACCAACCGCAAGGGTCATAGATTTGAGCCTCAATTGAAAGAACGATACGCTTTGTAAGCTTGTGAGCGTCTCCTGGCACTCGCATGCAATAGGAGAAGTTGTCAGAGTCAGGTGTCCACTGGAGCCCAAGAATGCTGAAAAATGGTTGTTCTGGTGTCCAAAAATAGAGAGGGGTGTCTCTATGGTCCTGTAGTACTGAATCAAGAAGTTGAGACGTAGTACTTGACCATTTTCGTAATTCAAAGCCTCCTAATTTTAATTTTAAGTTTAGGCCAGGTAATAAAACCTGATTTAACGAAGCTGAGTGGGATCCGGGCGCTGGCATCGAAAACGACTCATAGCTTAGTTGTGGATGAGGTTGATTTCATGACTCCATGGTGGGGCAAGAAGTAGTGTGGTGAGTTCATAGTTGGATGTGATTTGCAATTCAGCCATGTGACCTACTGTAAGATAAGTCTACATACATTTATCTGAATTGAGGTTGAGTAGCAAATCGTCGTTCTAAAACATTAAATCTATTTCTTGCATTATTTGGAGAGTCAGCGAGAGGAGGGTGAGAATCCTTAAATGGTAGTCGTACTACATATCGACCGGTATTTTCTCGAGTGTGCGTAGAGACAAAATGATCCTCACATAATAGTGCTTCTTTAAAGAGGCCCACGCTATGTGGAGGTTCCTCAAGTTTCCAGAAGTTTTGCAAGGAGGAGTGAAGGTCGATATAATTGGTAGAGAGCAGAGTGGTGACACCATTAAAATGTGCTGGAGGTACACTGGGTGCAGAGCAGGGGGTGGAACCCATAAGGACTACTCCAAAAACAGTACCAAAGGCAATGGGCAGGTCTTTTCCGAGAATATATTGTTCACCAGTCATAATTTGTGCAAACAAGTCTGCACCATAAGAGGATATCTATGGGTGCAGGGGTGTCAAATGTGGGGTCAGCTAGGACAAAGGGGGCCAGCTTCCTTTTTATGTCAGGTGAAAGGGCTGCACGAGGAAGATCTGAAGATATATTATCCAATATTATTATGGGATGCTCTTGGGATATTATATTTCCATTCAGAGACGAAATATTAAGATAGGTTAGGCCTTTAGTATTTACCAGAGCTTGGAAAATACCATTGATTGCTCTTGAGGCGCGAGTGCGTTTAAACCTGGAGCAATTGGGCACATTGTTCCGTGATGAAAGTACTTTGAGCAACAGAATCCAATATTCCACGAACAACAAGGGAAACACCATCAGCTGTTGAGAGATTAACAAGAGTTGTTGCTAAAAGCATGGTGTTATGTACGTGTGACAAACCCACAAACGGAGTATTTGTGGTTGATACGTTGGCTGGTGCTTGTTTGACGAGCAAAACTCTGGGTGTTGTGCGGTAGACGAGTAGAGTGACCTTGAGTGACCTTAGACGGGTCTAAGTCCAAATGTAGTGAAATGTGATGTATTTTATTACATTTGTTACATGAACGTGATGATTCACAATTGTTCAGTGTGTGAGAGTGACCAAGACAATTATAAAATATTCCATTAGCTTTTACAAAATTAAATCTTTCTTGATGAGTTTTGACTTGGAAATCTGGACAGCGATAAATTGAATGAGTGTCAAATTTACAAACAACACAATTAGTGTGAGAGGTGGATAATAGCGTGACCTTGTGATTTTGATAGGACGTGGGTTTGATGCCACCTGGCATGCTTGACAATGAGTAAGAAACTTGTGGTGTATGAGAAGTGTGTGGGTACTTTTGGGTAGTATTCCCATTGTTGGATGACTCAAGGTGGGATGCTTCAAGATGTAAAAACTTAATAAGTTCATCTACCGTCGGTAAACTTACATTTGTACCGCGGCTGGTTTTGAACCTGTGTCGAGTGTCATCGTCGAGTTTCCGCAACAAATATGAAAATAATAAAGGACCTTCGAGAGCTGTGCCTTGCTCAAGAGCGTGGAGAGCTTGACTGTTTTCATCGTAGCTACTGAGAAAGTTACGTAAGCTCTTGAGTGACTCACTAGTGATATGAGGAAAATCAATGATTTTATTTATGTGAAGAGAAGTTAAGTTTCTTATGTTGTGATAGTGACTACACATTAAATCGTAAGCTATCTGATAGTTGGGCGTGGAAAGGAGGAGACTCTTAATTAAATTATGCGCTTCTGAGCTTAGAGTTGACATCAGATGTGACAATTTTTAACGGGTGTTAAGCTTGAATTTTGGTATTATGTGTTGAACAAATTGTGATAGCTCATCCACTGTGATGAATCACCAGAGAAGGTCAGAAGTTAGATTTTTGGTAAGCATATAGAGGGAGTTGAAACCACAGACCCACTAGGCGTGGAGTGACTTGAATCGTCCAGTTGAGGTTCAGGAGTGGGAAGTAATATTGTTATATTACAACTTAAAAACGTATGTAATTCAAATATTTCATCTTAATTTTGAATTACAATATCATCATTATAATCTTCAGTTTATTCCGAAACAATCTTAGATAGGAACACTTCAAACTCATTACTTTTGGAGTCAACTTCCTTTTCGAACAGAGCTAATTTTCGAATATGATACTCGGACAATACTTCCTCTTTGTCCACAATGGAATTTGCTTGCATTACAAACTCCCTAATCTTAACAAAGCGTTTATTTATAAGGTCGCATTGCCGAGTGAAAGTTACGAACCTCATTTTGACCAATATTAGTGCAATAAACAAAAATATACTTGAACTAATTAAATGATATACAATCAAAAACAAAATAAAGAGACCACCCTACAGTTTCGTGAGAGAGAAATACAACAAACTACGCGATTGTGAACCTTATCAACATGGCAAGCGAAACTGAACCTCAAGTCCGGGTGCACAAGGGCGAGTTTACAAAAAATGGTTTGTAAATTAAATACAAACTAATCTGGTTAGGCTCGCATTTACAAAAAGAATTTAACACAATTAAAAACACTTTGTAGTTATTAATAGCTTTAAGAGCCGAGTTATTTGTCCTCTTGATAAACTGTACTGTTCCATAGCGAGAATTCATTCATTTTAAAGAAGTAGATCCGGCCCGGAGGACCAAATGTTCTGTTCATGGCTTTGTACCTCGAGACTAAGAGACGCTTGGACACTGTTTTTACCGCTATACAAAAAAACGCGGGTGTAGGCGAACCCAGAGCCAGTAAGAGAGAAGGGTCAATGTGGTGCTGACACCTAGTGCTAGAAAGTATAATTAATTACAAACAAAATTGAGCACATCTGGCTCAGTAGATATATTCATACTAAACAAGGTTTATATACAATATTAGTACAGAGGGAGGTCCAAATAGTATCAGAGAAAGCCACCTTTTTACTCACTGAAGCTAATTTAAGCATATCATATTACTTTAGTTATTAAAACTAAAATTATTGTTCAAAATAAATCAGCAAGATTCCTCACACAATCGATTACATTTCATTTCGATACCAATGTGCCTCTACTAAATCAATTTCAAGGCTTTAAGCTGAAATAACTATGGATTACTTGAAAATCTAGGCTTTCGTCTTCAATGAATGGTCCTGAAACGGATCAATAATCACAGCAATCGCTTAGAACTATTTTAAACAGACTACATGGGGCTCTTCCCCTACTTTAGGTTTCTAAAGAAACTTTGAATCCTGGACAACACAAGTCTACACTTGGGAATTGTTTAGGTGTTTTATTTAACTAGCCTCTCTTTAACAAAATAAACAAAATAGGTAAAATATAAACATGAATGAAAATACAATAACACATTAAAGATATTATCCCTAATTATATTTACATTATTTAGAAACTACTCCTACGTCTACTTCTTACTGCACTTTGCGATCGGCTGAGTTCCGCACAATCTGGAATTCGGACTAGCTCAATAACTGTGAAACTGATGGAGATCTCCATCCCATTTCTTCACTTGACTGGATTACATATTATGACAGTAGATATATTTTGTTTGGTAAAAATCAAAGAATAATGTCTTCACAGCAGCTAATTAAAAATCCTCATATAATCACAATATATAGTTGACGACTTCCGCATTCCATATTAGACTCTGCCTTAAACTATGAGTGAAGAATGACCATGGGCACGGGACAAATCCTGGATAGCTCAGTGGTAAGAGCAGTGGCGTACTAAGTCGAAGGTCCCGGGTTCGATTCCCGTGCCCAGGTGTCATATTTCAATTTTCAGAATATGATCCTTTCTATGCTAATACATGTTGATTTCCGCTTTTAAACACCCTGTACCTTGAAAATAATGAACGTAACCAAACCACTCCCTTCCTTATACTTTAAAAAAAAATATGGCTTAACGCTCCTACACTCCACATGAACTGGCTGTGATGGTTATAAATCATCCACAGGGTACTGGCATAAAAAAAAGTATCCGTTCTAGTGCTGTTACTTTGTCAGGTAGTGCAGTTCAATAGGACTTTTACTAATTTACACAGATAATAATAAAAACATACTTGAATCAAAACTCCTCTTGAGTTTTCTCTAAACTTCTTACTGCTATGTCATCTTATTGGACATTGCTGACCTACTGGAGTCTTCACCTCTCCAACGAAGGCCCTTCCTTGGCTTCTTATCATAGGACGTGACATAAAGTTTAAAAGATTAAAGATAAAAAAATACCTTCTACAGTGGTTAACAATGATAATTATATTATTTTGGGTATAGCTCCTTCGCGATGTTATTAACATCCCGATGGGTATTAGTTGAAGAATATATAGTTTATTGCCTCCCGTTAATGTGTAGAGCCTGTGATTTAATATATACAATTACATTTAATGTTGGACATTTCCCTCCGTGACAATGACGTTCACATCGACAGAGTGGCAAACTTGATTTGGCCTGCGGAAGCCCTGCTACGATTGGAAGTCTGGACTCCCATTGATGCCTATCTTGGGTTTTGGAACCAAACCCTTGACATTGTTGCGGTGATGGGTTCCTGAACCTGGGTTCTGTTCCACCATCGTAGGGATGGTTTCGACCCCTAGTAAATTGGTCATTTAAAGACCTCCTGTCTCCTTGGGGCTTTGGGTTTTGTTGTAGACGATCCGGAACTCTACCCTGGAATTCGTCTGAGGGTCCTCTCCAATAGGGACCTTGTTGGTGGTGTTCTGATTGTAATACCCCCTCTGAATCCTTTTTAATACGACCATTGAATTTAATAAAAGGGAGTGGGTGAAATCTAAGGAACAACTGACAAGGGAAATTATTAGCAATATTTAAAAGCAACAATATGAACGGTTTATTCAAAACAATAGCGATAGCGCAGACAACTATACATGGTCTCATTATATCATAATGAGTTATGTTGAAAATCAAACTTATAGACAACAACTTTATATCATTAAAGTTGCGCAGGTATTTACAAGAAAGAGACAAACTTGAAATCTATTCACTATCCTGATGGTTCAGTCGATATGAGACACAACAACATTACGGGTCGAATTTAATACAATAGATTAATAATAATATCATCCATCTGTATGATAAATAACTTCTATATAAGGGTCTAATGGGCACCTTGAAACTGTTACAAAGGTTTCTTTATAACCAAAGAACGAAGCTTCTATTTACGTTAATTTCACCAGTAAATAATATTCGAGAGAGTTTACATAACGCGAGAGTTTGGCTAACAGACTATAGTCAAACTCCCCCGGGACTATCTGATCCTGACTCAGAATTAAGATGCTAAACGTTATTTCCTTTAACAAACAATAATACAAATGTCCTATTAGGACAACCTTTGAAAAAAGATTATTAAATATGCAAATGTTAATTAAATTCATAATTAATACAAAAATAATAATGAAGGTTACTTTACTTTACGATAATTTAATATGCAAATAATATAAGAAATGTCACCTCGATATTTACAAATTATAAATACAATTATCCACAATTTCAAACACATTAAATTTAACTCGTTCAAATTTTAAAACAATTAATAATTGTGGCTATCTACATAGAATGAATTCTCCAAAAAGACTCTAGCGCCCAAGTGGCGACATACAAAATATAGAGTTTCATTTTATATAGAATAATCATATAAATATAGTTAGATTTAGAAAAAAGAATATTAAATTTTTTATACAAAAAGACTAAAAGTTGAAAATAAATCAGAGTCCATTAAATGAATCGCCATAGTTACGATTCCGATACAATATAAATGTTTATCCTGCCATTGTTTAGGTCCAAGACAATGATCCTACATCGGTCGTAGTTATCAAGGTAGTCATTTTGGCACACATGCACAGCCTATTATATATTGGGGTTTCGTCGCAATGGAAGGAAGGTGGGAGAAAAGAACACACGCTTGATGACGTCAACGGCGGCTTCAAAAAATCACGTACATCTCTTGTTGATACTGCTCCATTGAAATTTCAGCTTATTTCTTCAACTATCCGATGTTTTGAAATTAGTTCATCTTATTACCATCAGAGGGCAGGTGAAAAGTTATTCTCTAGTCGTCTTCAAAGTTGGACGGACCATTACTCGTCAGTAGAATCGGAGTGTCAGTAGAATCGGAGTGTCAGGACGTCTTGTAGGAACATCGTATCTCGCTTGACCCACTCGTCAATTTAGGATGCCAGGTGTTGGCCAGCCTTGGTGGTTACTAGTGTAAGCAGATTCATTTGGTAAGTACATGAATAGTTTAATTATATTGAATTAGATTATGTAGTGAAAATATATTGTTCAGCATTGTTATATTACGTCTTATTAACCTACGTGAACTACAATAGAGAAGATTACCATTGTAGGGATCCTAATAGTGTCGTAATAATTGGAGCGGGTAGTATGATTTACTGAAAGTTATGCGTTAATGTTAGCATGGGGTGGGTCCTATTGTAACACAATGTAATGTAATGTTACATGATAAGGGCCCACTTCTTCTACAGGGCTCCTGCTGTTGTGAGCCACCCTGAAACCGTTGTGGGGGGACCTCCATGCATCCCACAGTTATGCCACTTATGCGGTGAATCACCTGGGGACTTAAACCTGTTTCTTCTCCTGTCTAGTTTCAGGATGTATAATCTTTGCTATTTGGACTGGAAATCGTCCAAGGAACTGCAGGTAATACCTACCAACAACTCTTTGAACCTCGTCGGCAAACTGTTTCGTCACAATGTAGATGCGTTCTTGGTCAGTTATAGGGGTCTCAAAATATCGGCTCTGTGAGTACATGTTAGCCAGATAGTTTGTCAGAGGGCCACTGCTTTCCTGGTACTGGGACGCATATAGATTGACCCACCTATGTCCTTTACCCACGAAGTAATACCTAACGGTGGTTCCGTGGGGTTGTAACAAGGGCGAGGAGAAGAGGGTCAGATTTTTTATTCAGTAGGGGTTTGGTCAAGCCTAAATACGCCGCATATCTTGGCGGAATTGTGGGCACTTTAACTTCCAAACCGAGTCCGGCACACTGTGCGTAAAAGCATTTCCCCCCCCCCTCGAAAAAAAACAACCTATGTCCTTTAATCTCCATGGAACAAAACAAACCTACCTAAGAATTTGGCTTTGAAGTCTGCCCGAATTGAGATGTCCTTTACTACCGAACACAATATCTACAATAAGAATACATGGTAAGCGTAAAAATAATATCAGAATACAGTCTAGTTTTTTTAGAAAGGGCCTTAAACTGTATAAAGGTATATATTTGAATAGAAAATTGATAGCAGTTAAATATATTATTTGTGCTATTTTAAAGGTTTTGATAATATTTATCAAAAGAGGCAGCTGAAAATCACATGGCATTGACGTGTACATACGTGAAATTAGATAGAGTAACTTTTCTATCTGAAGATTATACTGTAGTCATGGAGGCTATAGTATACTTAGTTAATTCATGAACGTTTTAGAGTTCATTGTATTATTGCGCAGCAAATTGAGTTAATGGGCAGTTTGGACTAGTGTAGAAAACCATTTTGATATAAATATATGTTGTTATTAATTTGTTTTATTTATGGTACTTTCAACTGTGTTCCTTCACTATAGCTCAGGGCTTCAAACTTTTTAAAATTAAATCATGTATGACTTCAATATTCAAACATATGTACAACGGGATAACATTTCAAACTCATGTGTTTAGATAACAAGGAACTCTATTTTTATATTCAATTTCTATTTACAGCATAGGTTTCTAATGTCCGGTTTGTGACTATACTTTTGTTTTATAATACAATATGACCATAAATACCCTATTATAACCCTTAGTAAATTATTTATTTTAGGAGACATTTTAAAGCGTTTTGCACCAACTAATAACACAACTGGAGACCATTTTATTTAAGTAGACTACCATAGTTCAGTAAATACTTCAGTAAATCAGATAACTTAAAAGATTATGAATTTATTAATGCATATAGGCTGAATTATATATGGACCCTTTATATTATTTAGAAAAAGTTGTAATATAAGGAATTGAGATTGGAAATACGTCAAAATATTATAATATTTTGCAGCTATAATAAACTTTTTTTTAATTAAACTTTGATTCAGTAAAAGTGAATTTAATTAACCTAAATGTACCTTAATTTTAAAAATGCCATTATTACTGAAAGTTTAGGTTGAAATGTTATAAAATGAATGTTTTATAATCATATTAAAATATACTCTTTGATTTTCAGCTATTCATTTATGGTTCTCGTATCAAGGATGATTGAAAACGGTGCTTAGGAAGCTATCTATTCCAATAAAATATGAGTTTACTGTGTAATGGAGGAACTTATATAATGATGATCTGTGAGTTACATACCCTGTACTCATCACAAGACTGTTAGGATAAAATATAGGTGACCTGGTGGTCTAGGGGTAAGGTGTCAGACTTCTATGCTGCCGGCCGGGGTTCAATCCTCGGTCCTGGCAAAGATTTATCTGATTACCAAACCCTTCCTTCACCTCTGACAAGACATCTTGTGAATGTGGGGAATGCCAGGCCTCCACCGTGGTTCGGATCCCACGTTAACCTGTAGGTCCTTCATTTCATCTCACAATCACCCTACCATTTCACATTAGCGTAAGTGCGTATAACCCGAACGGGTAGTAAGACGCGGTGCTAATAATAATTATAATGTTAGGCTAAATAAGCCACGTATATTATGGTGGGCAGGACATGGCAGTGGAAGTGGGAGAATTCAGAACCGTGTTTAGAGTATTGACCTAACCATCCCAATGGGAAGAGACCATTGGGAAGACATAGAAGCAGATGGAAGGATATTATTAGAATGAACCTAAAAGATATGGGTGTAATGAGGGAAACTGGATAGAACTAGCTCAATATCGGGATAGGTAGCGTACTTTTGTAAGTGCGACAATGAACGTTCATATTCCTAATGTCAGAGAGTAAGTATCTAAGTAAAAAGATAATCCAATATTGGCTATTTACCTAAATCTAAATTTTAAGCTTAGTTTTAAAAATGGCTCCTCAACTCAAGTATTTGGGAAAACCCTGATTTAGTTACTTTCCCTTTCAGACAGTTGAGAGTTACTAAAAACAATACCATATGCTATTAAACCTTTGATATATTTTTTTCACTTATATGTGATGTAAATTGACTTCATTCGACCAAAGGAAGATACATATTCGATAGACGGCTGAATAAAAAATTGTTACGTTTCCAACTGTTGGAAAAGGCTTAAGTTATGATACCCAAATGCTACCTCCTATGGTGTTGTAAATTGGTATTTCGTGCTATAGTAGAGTTGCGGTACGTAGATAAGCTTGGAAATCTATAGTTAATAAGAAATTGAATACTTTTATTTATTCTGTATGCACCCAGACCTACCACACATTTGGGCTGTTGGCTTTTTAATCGCATTAGTAGTAATAAGAGTAGGGTACACATTTTTTGAAATTAACACACTTTGCGTTGAAGTGGGGAAACAATTTAGGAAAAACTATATTCTCAGTACAACTCTCCTGGACTCAAATTTCAGAAAAACCAGAGTAGACAATACCGAAGACATTGGCCACGTGCACACCAATGCGAACATAAAAATGTAATTATGCTTTTATAATTTTAACTATTATAATATATTAAATAATTTTACTGGTTACATTGGTGGAAAGTAAAGAAGCAGCAATAGAAAATCAAAGAAGAAACACTTTTAGATTATTCAAAAGGATTTTGGTACAGACTCAAAAGCATAAATTTGTAGCTTCATTGTAGTTGTGTTTTTGGTATTGTGAAAACTGTCCACAGCTGAGACTACACTAGAAACCAGTTTAGTCAATTATAATAATTATCTTAAATTTATGTATCTGGAATGTCCTTTGAATAAAAAAAAACCTTTATAATTAACTGACATGTTCTGATGACAATCAGTTCTCTCAAAATACAGCATAATAGCGCTACAGGGGCGATATTTAAAATATTTGGATTTTTTTTATCAAGTGATGGGCCATATTTAAATCTCTCTCTCTTTCTTTGTAATACAAGAATCAAATCTGATTTCTCATACTTTAACATACACACTGTAAATACATGATTTTATTCTCACAATATGTTGCGTAATTTTTAAGTACCTAAAAGTTAATAACTCACCAAATCACTGATCATTTCCAATTTTGATTATCTATATTGGCGCTTCAAATACAGATGTTCAAATCTTTTGTGTATTTGTATTAGTTTTTAATAATTAATTTATTGCAACGCATTATTAATTTTGGTACCACACACTACAGTAAGTTCATTAAACAAAACGATCAAAATAAACATATTTCAGAAACCAATCAAATTGGCTCTTGACATCTATGAGAATAATTGATTAATATTTGATTCTGTAAAAGTCGTCCATTAAATTGATATAATTAATGTCCTCTAAATGCATGAGTGAAAGTAGCCATGAAGCCATATGCATATTTAAAATATAAAAGTAAATAAGAGATATCTTAAAAAATATAACCTTTTTCGTACCATGGACTTATTAGTCAGTATGGAAAATCCTATGGATTTCTTCTTAAATAATATTTTTAAATATATAAAATAAAATGCATTGTATTACAAAGTAAACGAATCATATTGAAAATAAGTTAATAAATTATTTGTTTTAAATTTGGTTATATAGAAATAAATGTGCTTCTTTATTATCGTACTAAATAATAAATCAATACATATCAATTTATTATAGAAGAGTTAAATAGAAGGGGGCATTAAATTATTAGGTATACCTGTGTAGGTGAGTTGTGGTCTAATCTTGAAATCATGTAAGAGCTGCTTTTTGAGAGACACGTATGAATTGCGGCCCACTCACTTGAGATAGAAGTATGAGTTGCGTCCACCTAATTATCAGTGTGCTTTCTATCATACTGTCTTAAATTTCAGATAAAAATTATCATCATCTGATATTGACATCCCTCGTTATATCTAAGCTTCCTCAGTTCTTGTCGTTCAATGTTTTCGAAAAATAGTTTTTTTTTAAAGATTTGTGTCTCGCATACGAAATTTTCTCTAATCCTAGGGGCTAGAAGGATTCAAAGATTGGCGAGCCCAACTAAACTAATAACAACTCATTTTATTTGAGAGAAAATTAATTATCTTTTAAAATTTTTATTTAATTTTACCTGTTTAGTACGATACATTTAAATTCATTCTATAACAGTTGTGATGATGATATTTGATTTCAGAAAAGTTTATTTTGTTATGTACAATACAAATTTAAAATTTCAGTTAACGTATCACTTATTTAATTTTCTATATTCATATATAATTATATGATGTCTCAAAGCTCAAGATTGATATGAAAATATATAATATTATGTATAATTATACAATGTGTATCTAAAACATTGCATCAAACTTTGGCAAGAGTAAGTATTACCAATTTCGACTTATGATTACAAATCATGGAGTAAAAATTAACAAAAAAAAGGTGTCTTGGAGGAACTGTCTAGCTTTCCTCGTTTCCGAGATAATAATGCACGTTTGATTTCAAGGACAAGTGTTAATTCCTGCCAGGTAGGGAGCCAGTATAGTTGTGTTGCTTCGCCCCACCTTTCCCCCACTCTGATTATTACTATCTTCCCCTCCATCCCCGAATAGACTGCATCAGTCAACACAACTTCACTGCATGGTGTGCACATTACTAGTCAAATGGAAAAGTACACAGACGCAGAAATTACAGACATGGCCATGCTGTACGGTGAAGATAGAGGAATCTCAAGAGCAGCTGCACGGTTGTACCACGTTACATATCCGGCGTGACGTCAACCTTATCACCGGATCTTCACCGATGTCACTCAGTGACTTCATGAAACAGGTACATTTCAGCTACGTGTGGGATATTGTCACCCGAGGAGTGTTCTCGTTCCAATTGTCGAAACAGAGGTACTGAATTGTGTGGACGATAACGCGCCAACAAGAACACGTGTCATTGTGCACCGAACCATTGTGTCCCATTTCACAGTATGGCATGTCATGTATGATCAGCTGCTGCATATGTACCACATGCGAAAGGTGCAGGCACTGGGGCCAGCAGATTATTATCTTCAACATGATTTCTCCGACTGGTTTCTGCAGCAGTGAGGAGTGGTTCCTGATTTCTCCACTATAGTCTTGTTTTCCGATGAGGCAACATTCACCAGAGACGGCGATTTTAATAGTACAAATAGTCACATTTGGAATGACGTGAGCCCTTATGCAACTGTCATCATGGGCAACCAGCATAGATTTTATGTACACATCTAGGTGGGAATTGTGGGTAACCATCTCATTGGCCCTTACCTGATGCCACAACGCTACAATGGCCACATATACTGCCAATTTCTGACATTTACTTTGCCACAGTTCTTCAAGAATGTACCGCTATCCATTCTACAACGCATGTGGCTACATCACGATGGTGCCCCACCTCATTTCACAGGAGCTGTGCGTGACTACCTCAACACTGCATTTCTTGCCTGATAGATAGGAAGAGGTGGGCCTGTTGCGTGGCCACCACGCTCTCCTGACTCTTAATCCTTTGGACTTCTTTCTGTGGGGATTAGTCAAATCTTGGTGTACGAGACAGCCGTCGAATCCAAGTAAGACCTGTTATCCAGTATAGATACTGCATTTGATATGGTTCAAGAAACACCACGTGTTTTCGAATGAGTATGTCGGTCATTGATACGCCACCTCAATTATTACAATGACGTTAGGGAATACCATTTTGAACATGTGCTATAAATATACTTTTGAAGCTAGGAGCTAAAACATGCAATAACTACAATTAGTATTTATTAATTTAGCTTTCACTACTCCAGAGAGTGTGATGAATAAAATTCCACCCAAGTGTGACCTGTGTAAGAATTACTCACTAATGTAATAAATAGCAACACATTGGAGCTTATGAAGAAGGAAAGTATCCTCAGTTTCTCCATCATAACACACAAACCAGCCTTGTTTACTAAATAGATGTAAATATATACTTACGTAAAACAATTTTTGACTACCGGTTTTAAATTTTATAATTTTATTTTTAAATAATTCAAGTTCTAATTTGTATATTTGGACCAATAAAAAAGGTCGGTATTGGGTCCACAAGAGTCAACACTTAATATTAAAATGTCGATTTATTGTTAAATTTTTCGACATTTTATTAGTGGTTGCATATCTTCAAGTCATCGCATTGCTATTCAATTCCTAATTTAAACAGGTTAGCCAATAAAATAGGTAAATATTCACTACCAAGTTTAAAATGATAGAGATAGATCATCACTGTATAACATTTCCCCTAAGAGGTTAGATGAAAAATAACATCAATATTTGAGAGACTTACTTATTTAATTACTCTATGGCATTAGAGAATGATTGTGTTAAACCTTAAATAGTATCTCTTTACAGCTAAATCTCACGAAATAGCATTAATATATTTACCAATATCTCAGAAACTATTGGTTTTATAAAAATGTATTTCAAATAAGATATTTGTATTACAAATATAACTACAGTTTTGAAATGAAAAAGTAATTTCATTTTCAAAGAGCTACGAATATATGATAAGTTTACGAGTTTGAAACCATCAAAGTCATTTTGACCAAAAATTCAGAATAGCCATTTTGTTTGTAATATTACTCAATGCTTATAAATTAAATTTAATCAAATCCTTAAAGCTGATTTTGAGAAAAATATATTTTTTTCTTTTTTAACCCTTTAGTAAAATACTCTTAATTTTAGGGTTAGGCAGACATACGACCTAGCAAAAATAACTTTTTAGGGTTCGGGGGTGTCATGAAAAGTCGACATCCATAAATATATCAGGTTAGATTTTTTTTGACATTCGCAATAATTCACTTCAAGTGTTGGAAAAGTTATATATATAATGGCGTAGAGCATGAAAACTATTGGTTTCATAAAAGTATTTTTATTATAAATACCTAGATATTTACAATGATAAATAATTTCATATCTCAAAGTCTTATGGAGATAAAATTAAAAATTAGAACTTACACATCAGAATGGAACTATTAGAGTCATTTTGACAAAATATTGATAGTACCCATTTTATTTTAAATATTGATCAAAGCTTGGAAGCGAAATATAATAAAAATTGTTAGAACAGATTTTAATAAAATAGATTTTTTTCTCTTTTCACGCTTAAGGAAACTACACTTAATTTTAGGGTTGGATATACAATTCCAAAAATCCTTTCGGGTGAGACTGTGAAAACACTAGCTACCAAGTTTTAGCCCAATTGGTAAAATAGTTTAGGGCTCTATCCCAAGGTACAGACTGTCAGACAGATGGCATTGCGAAAACAACTTTTCGGATTCGAGGGATCATGAAACGTCGAGATTCATCAAAATCTCGAGATCATTTTTTTTTTACGAACACAATACTTGCTCTACCGGTAAGGTAGCGATAAAGTAAAAATAGTATATCATTCATCCGGCTTATACTAAGTGGTCTAACAATACGATCCCTCTCCCAAGAGCTCGAGTCTTTGTCTTCAGTTATTAATGACTACGTAGATTAAACACCATCCTAACGACTCTAGCAGCTCTCTCTTGAAGTGTGAGTCAATACTTACTTCATCGATACACCAGTAGCTAATATAAACTACCCAAAATTATATGGGCAATAAGGTACAGACCTCAAAGAATATTGGCAGAAATTAATTTTAAGATGGATTATAATTATTTTAATATTAAAAAATCCATCGATTACCAACCCTACCAATGGCATGTGGTAATAATATACTATATAAACTTGTACTTAGGAAAACTATAGTTAAATAAAATTAAATATTGAAGTTTACAAATTTTAATCTAATACAACAAAATATAAAAATATTTTAGTTAATAAACAAAACAAAATTATTTTATCTGAAATCTCCTAGTATTAAAATAAATTCAACCGAAAAGATTGTTATCTTAAGTAAGCATTCACTATGTTACTGTTGACAGATTTATGTCTTTAGTAGTATTATAATATTCATATATTTTGTTAAAATACAATCTTCAGGTAATATATTAGGATTTTAATCCTTTAGAGGCTTAGACCAAATGCTTTCAAATGACAAATGTTAATACTAGATGAATAAATGTTTAGATCTCACCACTTCTTTAAAAAAATTTCCAGCTCATCGAAAAAAATATATATGACTCAGATAAAATATAAGTTAGGGCCTTGCTGGATAGTAATTTTCTATAAATTATGTCTTCTAATGACACATGAGGATTGGGACTCATTTTAAAAACATTGGACAAAATACACACAAGAAATTACCCTATATTTCGGGGTTTTAAAGTACTTGGTGCAGGATTACTTTCTAGCCACCTTACAAGAAAAATTTGTTTTAAAAATTGGCCTATTCTAAATAAACAATTCAAGGGTGTTCTATTCAAAAATAGACATAGAAACAAACATATTTATGAAACTCCCAATGCATAAAAATTCCATTATTAAACGTAGCAACAATGGACAAACCATGAATTAAGACACTGGACGATAAAATATCCTCCGAGAAACATTACTTTATATAGGCCTACAGGTAACAAATATTAAGATTAAAATTTAAATAAGTGCTATATTAAAACAATATATTAGCTGGTAGTTATTCAAGCTTATATAGACTAGATAGCATTACGCGGAAACATGGGAAATAATCCATTTATTACCAACTAATCAGTTCTGAAATTCGGGACTCGCAAATAAGAAGCGCCACCAAACGGGATGCGAAATCAAAATCGATTCAACTTGAAAATGCATCCATCACTTTTGAATAAATTTGGCAACAGATTATTGTTCTTTAAACAGGTAAGTGATTAAAATATACCTTTTTTATATACAGAACTTCCTTGTTTTTAATAAAACCATTGTTATTGAATAATGACATAAACATGGATATTAGTAAAACTTAATTCTCCAATATAATAACGGCCTTTTGCAAAGAAACTCTTGAAAAACGTCTACGATATTATATTTTAATTGTTTAGTGAATTAATTACTATAAAAGCAGGTTAGCTTATTAAATAACATTACACAGGGCTTATTATGAATTGTTTCGCAACATTATTTTACATTTCTACATTCTAACTACCAACAATTAATAAATTTCGTAAAAAATAATGGTTATTTTCGTGAACATATTAGAAAAATTGTCATCAAGTATAACTTAAGCAAGAGTGGATTGAAGAGTCAAGCGTTTGTTTATTTTTGTTTACAAATGGGGTAGGTAGTTCAAAAGTGTCATAAATATGCTCACGTAAAACTTAAATCTTATTCTTTAAAGATAAATCAGTGTATAGGCAGCGGTCTCCTCAAATTCACGGACCTCCTGAAATACGCCCATGGATTTCCGGTTCTCAAACCCCTGATGTAGAGGAAAATATTAAGATATCAGTATAAATGTTGTGAGTATGAAGAAAGGAAGAAGGGAAAAAACATTACAAATGTTAGTTTTATTTAGAAAACCAACATCCCTCCACCCAGAATTTTTACTGTCGTGACTATGGAGCTGCCTTCACTAGAAATCATCTCCCTAGCGCATTCTATTGGCAAAAAATTATAAAAAAAAACTGCAAGCCAATATATTAAACACGTAGTTCAATTAATACTATTATTTTAACATAAAAATGACAACGATTAATTAGAATTAATTTTGTTTGTATATTTTTCATGTTGTTAAGAAAACATCAATTTTCCTAATTTTTTCATATAATTATATTGTTTGAGTGAGTTTTTTTTAACAGTCACTGACGAAATATGCATATGCTTGGGTTGAATATTCTAAACAACTTATATATCCTTAATTGACGTCAATAAAAACCTTTCATATTAGAGATGGGTGGAACAGTTACTTAGGAGAAAATTTAAACGTGATTCAGTTCAATGAAATAATCAGTTAATATATTTATTTATATCATGATAAATCAATTTATATCATGTAAAATCGTTCTGGACTCACTCTCGTAAATCTTTAAACACAACCCATATCAAGAGTTTACATAAAATTTGTTTGAAACTCTTGACTGAGCGAGTACAACATTGTGTAATTTGAATCAAGAGAACGTTAAAAATCTATACTGCCAGTCTGGAGTGATGTTAACGTTGGGCGGCCACAGTTGTAACTGAGCCACCGGGAACAGTAGAGCTGTTTCCTCAACCGACTCGCGATCAGAGAATAGGGCCGTTTTAATCTATTTCTCTCACTGTTATTAATTCCTATCTTTCATAATGATATCTTATCTGTACTTTTTACCGTCGACCAACAAGCAATTACCACTTTTTACTTCATATCATTATTAATATGTGGAGTTAATCCTTGTCCACTTTAAGATTTATGAAGTAAACAAATACATTTTTTTATTAAAAAAATTGTATTACTTAAGAACTTTAGGGAAGGATGCAGATGCCTCACCTTTGTTTTATTTTATTTTTAAAAGGTCAACTTCTTGAGAACATATTACACAAACGACTTCTAAATTACTCCTTCATAATTTCCAAATTCTCGTCAATAACTCAACGTAAGGGAGTAAAACAAGTCAATTTAAATTGTCTTGGATTTATTTAAATAATGTTAAAAAGGAACTTACGTCAATGCTATTAGTAGAGTTCAATCTAAAGTTAACATAAATTTTCAACGTTTATGAAAAACAAAATTACTACCCATATACGTAAATTGAAAACCTTCAGGTTAGATCAAAGAGAAACTAAATAAATATGTTTTGCACCATCTTAATATTTTTCTGAGCTAACCACATTTAATTTATTTAATGAGGCAAATATGAAGAAGTTAGAATTTAGAGGAAACGTACCTCCATTTGAGAGAAGAGATAGTGGAATATGCTTTAGGCAAAAACCAGCGTCAAGACCACTGACTGAGACTAGAGCCCCGACATCTTTATCATTGACAAATTAAACTAGATGAATTTTATGTTCAGTCCATGTACCCTCTAATGCTGGCAGCTAAACCAACTAATAGCACTTGGGCATATTAGCTACTCTTGCCCAAGGTCAATAAAGCTAACTTTTTCTACAAAAATATAACCAAGCAAATTTTATCAATGTAGGCTATTGGATATTATAACATATGCACAAAAAATCAATTTACTAAAATTAAGCTATACCAGCTTACTGTAAGAGCAAAATTAATTTAAGGATTATTCTGGCAGGAGGTTAGCCCACGCTTGTACATTTCCTTGGAAGTCAAGAGTATTGGGTTTCTATCCTGTTGAGAGTAGCATATAGCTCATATAGCTTGCATCCTGTTGACGAGCGAGCACGGTGCGACCGATGGACCTTCCTGGCTGGTGAACATCGAGATGATCAAGTTTTGTGGGTGAGAATAACACACGGTTGTTGACTGTTGGAAGCCATGCTGAGTACATGTGTGGCGGTATCCAGCACGACTGATGAAATGACGATATAAAATGTGATCTCGTGGTTCACCCCGCTGGAGGGTCGATCGCGGGTCTATAGAAAGGTTGCGAGATCGTTATTTTGCCTGCTCCCTCGTCACAGGAGATCTACCCGGTGATTCATGTAGTAGTTTAGCATGTGACTAGATAAATAAATAAATCTTTTTGGACTAACTCGCCAGTCTCATTCCCCACGAACTATCCATCCCAACCCCTACCACTTGGGGTCCATCCTAACCATGTAAGTCCCTACGGTGCCCCGGTAGGGCTGTAGTAGGGCTGGTTACCGGGCACCCAGATAAAACCAGGACCCCTTCCTTACACCGTTTTGTCAGAAGTAGGATATGGACGTTACAATTCAACAATATTATTTAAATCTATTTGTAATGTTTTGCAAACGCAGTCATTAAAACCTTTTTAAATATACTGTTACATAAAGGTGGCATATTATATTGATGAAAAACTATAACATTCGTTTTTGTTTTTACAATCTTTCTCTGCCTTAACTTTAGTTTATTACTAATAATTATTAGACGAAGAGGGAGCTGGGTCGTGAAATCGCATTTAAAGTTCCTATTTTGATAATAATGAGCATCTATAAACCACTTGATTTCTACATTATACAACCGTATCATAAATCTCTAACCTCCACATGGCATGGCTGGCGGTTATAGTGTTTTATTTGGGTTTCTAAAAGTTCACCGTCTCGCGACGAGAGGGCGGGGCTTGTCTTGGTGCTACAGCTGTTAACGTGGGCATAATTCACATTCATTAACGTTTTACGACCACTACTGAGGCTGGATAAAAAGTAGGCCAATTGTGGGGTGAGAGCTAATTAAGGGGGAGGGGTGAAGTAGGGGAGGAATCTGAATAACTTCCTACAATAGCGGACCAGACGCTGATAATGATAGCAATGATTGAGGTGACACACTAATGATGAAGAACCACCAACCTGTATCGATAGTCACATCGCCTGAGGCGAAAATTTACATAGTTGAGGTGGCAGATAGGGGGGTTGGAGGGGTGTTCCAGGGAGTCTCAATGGGGCAGCAATACGGCACATAATTTTTTTAGAAAGAAGACAATTAATTAACTGATAATAAACACAAAGGAACCAAATTCATATCAAAAATTATCTGCGTTGTACACTTTTGTACCTAACATGGCTGGTATTTTTCAACTCATGTAGAAAATTGAACACCCTCCCCCATAACATTAATAACAATGTAAACTTGAATTTATATTGTATAATTAAAATAATATATTTTCGTTTACCATTTTAATTTTTAACCAAATACTTTACACATTTTGGTGTTAGATGCATTTAGATGTGCATACATATGGATATATAATATGTAAATATATATAGAAATACATATACATTGATATTAATAAACTCTATTGACTATATTGCACTCAGTCTTTAAAAAAATTAAAATCTTGTCTCCAAACGTAGCTTTAATTTTTTTGTTTATTTGGTTGTTTTTTTACATAGAACGGGAAGGCTTGAGGATTTATAAGCTATCAAAAGGGGAGAGTGAGCCCAAAAATGTTGAGACTGGACTGACGGGGATAGGGAGCCTGTGTTTTAATTTTATCTGGGTTTACCGAGTATTTTTTTATTTGACTTTTCTAATATTATGTGTAACTTGAGGTGGATCGCCTTAAAATTGTACCTCTCCCCTCCCTTACCTCATTACCACATAACTATGACGACAATTTGGGCGAGAAGTAGGACTTAGTGAAATGATTAAACAATGCTTGCAGTATTATAGTGGTTTAGTATGTATAAATATAATCCCCATGTAACGATTAGTAATAACCTTTTCTACCATAGTTGTATGACAAAGAAATAATAGCCAAATCTGATGTCCCCAATCTACCTCTCAGGGAAAAAGCACCCATCTAAATAAAGTACAATAGTAATGATTAATAGTTTTAGTGCCAGCAGTAATTTATTTTTTACCTTTATATATGTAGAAATAATCAATACTAACTGAGTTTTGACCCGCTTCGGTGGCGTAGTTGGCTAACGCGCTAGTCGTGTTGAGTTCGAATGCTGAGGACGGGGAGATCGAGGTTCGAATCTCGGTCGGGTGAACTGGGGGGTGGGTTTTCCTAGATGGTTTTCCTCTCTCCCTCCACGCAAATGCGGGTTCACTTCCTCTAATTCAACCTTCCCAATTCCTAATCCATTAGAGTAATTAGTACTTAAAGCGCATAACCCGAACGGGTAGTAAGACGCGGTGATAATATTAGTATTATTATTAACTGAGTTTGGGACATGTTCGGGGGAAATAAATTGAATTCCTAACCCACTCAAACATAGATAGGGACAAGTTTCTTACTAAGATATCCTTTAGATTTTAATAGCATTTACTAAATGCACTTAACATGTACTATACATTATAAGTAAGGTTATTAAAAAAAACTTAACCTAAGACAACAAAAGCCAAGATTATAGGCCTATAAATAACCCTAACGCTGCTAATTCAGACATAAAGGTTATAGAATGAATTTAAACACAAACAATAAAGCCACAAAGGATTTTGGAATATGTTGCCTACATAATGAAGCATTCTTTAACGATAACGACCCGGATAATAATCGTAAAGCTCACCTAGTCTGACCGGTTATAGGGGGTTAGAGTTCAAATCCCACCGGCTGTGCTTGAGGTGGTAGTGGGGAGGGACGTGAGTGTCCTTAATTACCTCTCAATCTTCCCACACAAATGCGAGCACATTTCCTATAAGTTCTATATTCCTCTTCCATACTTCATTAGTGTGATTAAATGCGTATAGTCTTGGATAATAATAGGACGAAGACACAGACAAGCATAGCCTTACGGGAGATTTGTTGCGCTCCTCGAGTCAGGTGGAACTTAAAATATCCAGTGATAACAGCACTTCCAAGTGGGAATTCTTTAAAACAACACACTTTCATAATGTTCTTCATGAGAAAGACAAGCTGAGAGAGTGAGAGCTAATCGTTTCTGTCTGTCTCTCAGAATACAATAGTTCATTTCAGGTAGCAGTAATCCCTTACCCTGCCTCACCCCCCTTTCATTGAACAAAACTTTTCACACAATTGAGTGTGCTGTAACCAAATATACAATGTCAATGCTTCTACAGAGACAAGCAGTTTTGAAAATGTGCTTGTAAATCAATTAATAAATATTTTGTGAGCAGCATCTACGGTCACAGTTCTTTAAGATTCCTTCACTTTTTAATTAGACTTGATGGCAAATAATTGGGATATCAGCGTTCGAATCCCAATCGTGTGTAATGAGATAAGAAGTTTTTTTTCCCTAAAATGCTTAAAATTCTCCAACACAAATACGGGCACATTTCCCAAAAATGTTACCTTGCTCTTTCCTAAACCATTGGAGTGAATACTCGGATAGCTGTAATGGGAAGTAAGACACGGTGCACAAAATATAATCATGGTACTTAGATTACCGAAACATGTGGCAACATCTAAACCAGCTTTCTTCTAAACGCTGTTTTTTGCTAAAAGGAGTAACGGGAAATAACCAAGACTGGACTTGGATCTACTACCCAACCATCACTTAACTCTTATTATATTGTTTAATTCGTTATAACAATAACTTTAACTACCGTAGTCATAACTTTGGGCGTGAATAAACCTGTGTTTTTTAGTTTGTATTTAACTATTCATACACATGGGCCGTATTGTAAACTTGGACTTTATTTTTTAATTTTTCGCTGTTAATTTTGTATTTTTAAATTGTGGTTTATGTACTTTTATACTTGTCGTCAACATGTATTAATTTTTCACTAATTTTTTGACGATGTTATTTTAATATTTGTTACTAAAAAAAAATTTATATGACACTATGTTATAATTTTAAGCACAATTCAACCAGACATTTTAATATAAAGTCATTCCATTTTCATTCTAAATATGTTTTTAAACTAATATATTTTACTTATTTATAACATAACGGGGTGCTTAGCTTGGGTTGTATCTATACTCAATTCATGGTAGGAATTATTCTCTGAAAGGTCTTTTTTCCTACCAATATCCTACAATATAATAGATTTATGGTAGGGAAAAAGGCCTTTCAGAAATCAATTCCTACCGTGAACAGATTTTAGTCCCAGCCACATAAAAGAGTAAACATAAATCCTTAAACTATGCTTTATACTTATAATATTTATATATAGTATTTTTAAATAGGAGTTTAATGGGACTATTTGACCGAAATTAATCGTATATAATTGTTTTCAATATATCCATAAATTACGTAAGAATTTTTTAGTGTGGGGGTGATAAGTATTTTATTACGTTTTCGTGAGGGGAAGGAGCATAATCCATCTTAACTAAGGATTTTATCAATGTTTATGATGAGACAAAATCTAAAAAACTTTTCTAGAGACGCGAGGTCAAAAAGGTTGCGCTTAGCGATGACTGATGGCGATGAAGTGAAGCCTATACTATACATACACAGCTATACATAGCTATAGACTGTCATATACACTATGTGCCTTCCGCTTATGAAATGTTTAATGCCACCATCGGTCCGATATTGCTCGATTCATCGAATGAAGGGGGAAAATAAAAAGGTTTCCCTCTCTTTGGCGAATACATGTGCAAAGATTGACTTACTCTGTCAGAAAGAGAGAGAAGAGAATAGGGTCAATTTTTATACCCGATTCTCACTGATGATGTGGAAACAAACCCCTTTCATAGGTAATCCAGACCTGAGCTTTATCAATTGGTAGGGGAGTGAGTGGAAGGATAATGTAAGGGGAGGATAGGGTAAAGGGATGTCACGTCATACCAAGTAATTAGACGAAAAGAAGCACACAATTTTTTTTAATCGTGTATAACACTCAAAGCTATATTACCAGCCTCTACTAGAAGTGCTTTGATCTACTATGAGTTTTTTTAATTTCTCTTCTGTCTCACTTTATTCTTTTTTATTAAACATTTTCGTTCGATTTGAGAGTAGTTCGATGAGTTGACAAAACCTAAATTGCTATATTCATGGTATTGTCGACGAAGGGTTGAAGGGAGTATGCTGACAGAGTATAGGGGAAAAGGTGATGCAAGGACACATATACAAACTTATGTCCACCAGTTATTTCACATTAGAGTCAATGTATAAGCATCTCTCCAACTAGACGACATGGTGATAATAGGACATGAGAAGATCTTATGTGCCAAAACATAACACGGGTCGCATCTTGACTTACTGTCACCCATCCTCCTCCTAAAATCCATGTTCCTGTAAATTTGTAATCCCACCCATAATGTTAATTTTCCATTGTATAAACGTTCATCCAAGGATTAAACGATACCAATAAATAAGACGCTATGTTATTTCAGCCAATCTGAATATCTTTATTGTTACTATTGCTAGGTAAGCATATTAGGACCATTCGATATCACCTGGCCAAATGTGGCTATATGTTGTTAAGACGTCTCCCACATCCCCCCC